>JAJMGL010000014.1:305485-434595 GCA_030568695.1 Suhomyces wounanorum
TCTCTGGTGAAGCAGGTGCTGGTATCGGTGGTGAAATCTTAGGAGGACTTATTGGTGCTGCAGGTGCCGGTATTGGTGGTGACTTTGACATCACCAAAAGAGAAGTTTCTGCTGATGCCGGTGCTGGTATTGCTGGTGAACTTTTAGGCGGACTCATTGGTGCCTCTGCTGGTATTGGAGCTGGTATTGACATCACCAAGAGAGAATTCTCTGGTGAAGCAGGTGCTGGTATCGGTGGTGAAATCTTAGGAGGACTTATTGGTGCTGCAGGTGCCGGTATTGGTGGTGACTTTGACATCACCAAAAGAGAAGTTTCTGCTGATGCCGGTGCTGGTATTGCTGGTGAGCTCTTAGGAGGACTCATCGGTGCCTCCGCTGGTATTGGTGGTGGTATTGACATCACCAAGAGAGGCCTTGACATTGAGTCAGAATTGGGCTTCGGATTTTATGACATGCTCAGACATAGCTTCAAGACTGCAGGTCAAAAGGTTATGAAAACTATTTCTGGTAACGTTCCTAGAGCTGCTTTCACCGTTTCTGATGTTGCTTGGGTTAAGGATGATTTGTTCAAGGTTACGATTAATTTTGAAACCGTTGAATCCGCAAAACTCTTTGCTAAGTTCCAAGATGAATTAAGATCGCTCATGATTGAAAATACTGGAGTTGAATCAGAAATTCTTATGTGGGATGGATCCTCAGAAAGTAAGATTGATAATTTTGCTAAATGGTCCTCCACTGTTTTAGTTAAGGCCACTCAACATAACAACCTTTACTGTCTCCCAGATGATTTCGCTATCAAGTTCAATTGGGACGCTAGAGACACCAGTGAATTGCACCAACAATGGAAACAATACTTTGACACAACCTATGAATACACTTTGTCAAAAGATTTTGGAACTTCATCAGGCTCCAACAACTTCAAAGTCGAGAAGAGATGCATAGAATCTTCATCTAACTCAACCACAATTGCTGATGCCAACTTTGATGTTAGCGAATTGGAGCAATGGCAAGCATCATCGAATGTCTTGCCTAACTTCTGTTGGACCAAGCACTGTTCTGCTTAAATTTAATCAGCATTAAAAAGAATTACTTCCCGTCAGTACCCTATTTCAATTATATTTTCATTCTATCGGTTTCATTTATTCTAAGATTCGTGCAAAAGTCCTCAATTATCAGTATAGTTAGTTAGTTTAGATTAATTTTGGTATATATGTTCAATCTTCTGAGAAAAATAAGTTTGTAAAAATAATTGCTTCGAATCATTTTTTAAGGGTTTACTATTTAACAATGAATAAGTTTGATTATTGATTCAAGTAAAATTTAGTGTTCGACAGTGGCATTTATCTCTGAGAGTTCATGAGCTTCCAGTGAAGCAACTGATGAAGATAATGATGCTATAGGAATATTTGGACTTGACCTTGCTCTCTGATTGCGTTTTGAAATTATCAATGTGTACTTCTTGTTCTTCCTTGCTGACAAGTATTGCCAAGAGTAGTAGCTAAGTGGAATGTAAGCCAATAAAATAGCTTTGATAATTAGTTCGTACCACAGACCATCAGGGACAAAACTAAGACTTAAGAACATCAAGATCATCTCAGAAACGATAGCAATTGGGAAAGTGAGATAGAAATTATGATATTGCAACCAGAAGAGAGAATATGGGGCCCAGCGAAACCTGATCCGGAGGGCATGAAACACATAGTGTATTATGTTAGGGATACACCAGGCTAAGATCAAGAATGAATATGAAGTGTGCTTGGCTACTCTTGGATGAGGAAAGATGACTCCATAACAAATCCAGGCCATTTTTAATCCATTAGAGAAATTAAAAAGATCTCTTAACTTGAGCTGAGACTTGAACAAACTCTTTTGCATTAGAAATGATACCAACGGTATCAAAGATACCACATGAAAGAAGTCAGCAATGCCACCAGGTAAGAACTTACGGCCAACCAATGGCAACAAGATGGCAAATCGACAAATGCAACAAAACCATAAGGTTGCAGAAACAGTATTCCAAAAGAGAAGAAATTTGATGTTCGTAGAAAGTCCTGGTATAGGCATCCTGAGGAAACGTAAAGTTGCTAGGGTTTGGTGAAGGGATTAATGGAGTCCATAGATATCTTCTTGGATAGATTATTACCAAACGATGGGCAATACACGACACGCGTAACTTTTGTATAGTGAAAGAGTAAAGTACAGAAGGACAAGTCATGAGATTAATATCGACAGTATTGGGGATATTTGGCCTCATTCTAGTTGTTCAAGCGGCTTGGGCCACAGAAGACTACGAGATTTTCAGTTTGAATGATAAAATCAGACAGGATTTGGGCAAAGACGCCACATTTTATTCATGGTTGGAATTATCAAATGGTCCAAAATCCACGCTTAAGGAAATAACTAAAGCATATAGAAAGAAATCCAGAGTATTGCATCCAGATAAGTTTAGTGGAAGTACGAAAAAGATCAAGAAGCAAGCAGAAGAACGCTTCCAAAGATTATCATTAGTCGGTAATATTTTGAGAGATCAATCTTTGAAAAAGAGATACGATTATTTTTACTCTAAGGGATTTCCAACTTGGAAAGGTTCAGGTTACTACTATTCAAAATATAGACCGGGACTTTTATTTACAATCTTTTTATTGTACCTTACAGTAAGCGGATTTCATTTCGTGGCATTAAGAATCAACAGATCCCAAGATTTTAAAAGAATAGCCTCTTTAAAGCAACAAATAAAGCATCTGGCTTGGGGTGGGTCTGTTATTCCTCCATTGGATGGTTCAGATAGAAAAGTTCTGAGCGAAAATGGCAAAACGTTTTTGGTAAGACCTAATGGATCTGTTTATTTCGTTGATGATGAGAAAAAAGATGAATTGGTTGAAATGGACGAGAATGACATCAATACCTCACCTGGTTTCAGGGAATCCTTGATTTACAGATTGCCCTGTTATCTTTGGAATATAACATTAGGTAGATGGACTAAGAAAATTGATACTTCCGTTGAGTACACCAATACGAAAAAGCAGGAAGAAGCTCCACAAATCAAAAAGAAGACTAAGAAAGCCAACAAGGGAAAGAAAGTAGAGTTACCTAATGGTAAAGTTGTTTATTCCAGACCCGGTAGAAAGCCATAACTACCGAGTTGGTTTTGAAAATTCTATAGAGTAAGTTAAATTAATTGAGTGTAGTATTAAATAGTTATCATTATCGATATGTATGCAAATTTTTTTATCTCACCAGTTATTTTTCTGCTATCGTGTTACTTATTCTTTATGCTTAGGTACTCTATGTAACTCATTTTGTTCTCCTTCTTCGTCAGATGAACTTGATCCAGACAAATTGTCTAGAAAGTCATTATCTTGATATGTGTCCTGATATTCATCTTGATCATCATCATCGTCGTCATCGTAGTTAGATTCAATTTGTCCACTTGGCGACATGTTTTGAACTCTAACATCTGGCATATGTACTTCTTCCATGAGATCTTCTTCGCCATCGTCTTCCCCTCCTTGATTATCTGCATCAACTGGATTGCTTGAAGTATCATTCACAAACATGTAGTGGTTAGACTTATCTCCCAATATAATTAAATTCTTATTGTACCCACCGCTTTTCGAGTTGTTGGTATTGCCATCATCATAAGTTTCAAGGTCTAAATAACCAACTGTGGAAGAATCGAATCCAAAGTCCCTATCTTGCTCACCATCTTTACCATCATTATCTTGATCATCTTCCTGATCTGCACCTAAAACAACATTATAAGTTTCTCTAGTCTTTAGCAATATTTCATTTACAAACCATTCCCAACTTTCAGACAGGATAGATTGAACTATTACGGGTGAAATTAAGTCGGGCTTGTAAAGAGAAGTGAATTTCACAACCTCTTCACTGATTAAAATTAGATGACCCATATATCCGGGCCTAGGAGTTTCATTCGTCTTATACGATTTCACAATTAAACCAGCCAAATCACATTTATCTACCTTAAAAAGCTCCACAATCAAAAAAGAATTATAGGAATTTAACTTTCCATTGAAGATCTGTTGTATCAAATCAAAGACAACATTATGAAAAAAATTATGCCACGGGAACTTCGTGAATTTCATAATGATTTCGTAAAGTATTTTCAGATCAACTAAGTTTATTTTGAAAAAGTCACCAACGCATGGATTTTTTCTTATAGTTTCATCCCTTTTGTCACAAACAAATGGATTTTCAGTAGAAATAGTGGGCTCCTCGTCTTCGGAATCATCTTCATACTGATCAGTTCTCAATGCTTCAAGTATTTTACTATAGTCTTCACCATCATCGAAATGAATGTCATCAAGTGAAACATCATCTAAACCATTGGTGACATCATGAACTGACAATTCAGAACTTCGTGATGATTTCAGATCAAAAACCAAATGCTCATTAAGGGCATTCTTTAATCTCTTATT
Organism: Suhomyces wounanorum; assembly: GCA_030568695.1. NCBI lineage: Eukaryota > Fungi > Ascomycota > Pichiomycetes > Serinales > Debaryomycetaceae > Suhomyces > Suhomyces wounanorum. The sequence continues at coordinate 309,925 of JAJMGL010000014.1, forward strand.
TTGTTGGGATCTTATATGATCCCTAATTTTGATAATCTTTTTGATTTTTCTTGAATTAAGTAGTATCATATTTGAGCAATGTAACAATTCTGCAATCAACTCAGAAATTTTGAACTTGGCGAACCCCAACAACTCATTTGAATCGTTAGAATCATTTGATTCTGCAGAAACCAAAGCACTTATTTTATCTAAGTTGATGGAGAATATCCGCAACATTTCTCCCAAATAAATGGGATCACGAGGACTTGGTGGGTTCTGCTCAAAATCTTTTAACCATTGGAACATGATGTATGAATTGATCTCACTATTTCCACCATCTCCATTGTTCAACATAGAGCTATAAGATCCACAATTTAAATCATAATCTGAGTTATTTTTTCTGATTAGTTCAATAATGATTCCAACACAGTTGCTTATACCATGTTTATTTGTTTGATAGACATTATCCGCATTGGGGACCTTGTATAGCATGATATCATGGATCATAATATTGATAATTTTTGGAGACACTAACTCTCTAGTCAATTGGTTAGGTCCTATGTTTGTCTCAAGAACGACTGCTAATGCAGTGTTGGATGATATGGTGATCAAAGCTTTGATAAAGTCCGTTGCTGCAGTTTGTTTGAAAAATAACTCATGATTAGGTATCTTCTTAATTTTTTTACTTTTAGACAATTCATTTGTATCTGAATCGAATTGGCTGGCATGTGGTCTCAATATATCAATCAATTTAATGATCAAACTTTGCAGAGATAGAGTCTCCAAAATTCCAGTTGGAGAATCAGGCTTGTCAGTTTGGATAATGCGGAGGAAGAAATCCATTAACATAGGAATTTCAATTTTGGCAAGAAAAGTATCGACTAATTTAGATTGCCTTCTAATAAAATTCAATAGCTCTATACTGTTGGTATCCATCAATTGATCTAAAATATGAATGAGATAAGATACCGAAGGAGAACTTTCCAGAAGGTTGGGTAACGATAATATCAGCCACAATTTAGACATTATTACGGGAGTTTCGATGATTCGATTCAGGATCACCCATATGTCCATCGACAACACATCTGAAGATGTTTGTACACATCGACGGAACTTGTCATCTTTAGATTCAGTATCCAGTTTGCTGTTGCTATTTTCATTATCAACGGATTCTTTGTCGTGTTCGTCTTCTTCGATTTCGATGTCATTCTCAATGTGAGTAGAATTGGCGGTGCCGTTTGAGTTCAGTTGTCGGATTAACCCTTCCAATGCTTCCTCTTCCTTTAAGCTTTGCTGGTGGAAGAAATCCACACTTTCGACCAAATAGTCGAGAAATCCATTCAATATGTGGGGTTGAAGTAAGAGTTCCAAGAGCTTAGCTCCACGACCATCCTTGGTAGTGGCCGATTCAGTGTTAGAGGAGCTCAATGACGCCGCATCCGAGCCCAACGTGCTATTGTTCGAGTTGGAACTTTCCAAGTTCTGCAGAAATTGGAAGCTGGACTGTTTATTGTTGAAGTTTCCTTTGATGTTGTGAATTTCGTTGAGTAATTCCTCCGCCAAAGCAGCATCACCTATGAGGTCATCTACCTCGACGGCTGAAAAGTCTTGAACCGAGTCCAAGAACTTCTGGAGCTGGCTGTTACTATTGGGGCCGTTGGAAAATGGCCAGAATGACATGTTGTATGGGGTAACTCCAGTTGCACAATTGGCCAATTGATTCTCAGAGAACGTGGGTTTTCGCTAGTTTTGCTGATATATTTGGGTTAGATGTCAATCCTAACAACAAGCTCTCCAATTATGTGAACACTTCTCCTTCAGCCACTGATGCTGGGGTACTGATAACGTTAGAAGCCTATGTTCAATTGATTTACGTTGATTTGTTGGTCATGTGAGTCTAGCGGGCGGGTCTACGGCGAGAGCCGGTAGGCGGTAGGGAGAAACTTGGAATTGGCGCGGTGTACCCTTGACACTGGCTCTACTACAATACAACGTGGCACGGTACCGTACCACACAATAGACAGGTAAATGACGTGGATTGGCTTTCCATACATGTTGAGCAAAGCAATGTAGCCCAGCAAAGTACAGCGAGCACGCAAAGTAGGTGAAAGTAGCAGGTTGTTCGGGGTGGTGGGGATTCTGGCGGATGTTTTTGTGAGGTGGCAGTTCTCGGTTAGTGAGGAATGGCCTAGCGAGATTCTACTGTGGTGGTAAAATTGACGCAGAGCAACACTATCACGAAAACAAAAGTGTCGTAGTAAGGAATTTGAAAGCTAGTGGGTGCGGGTGGTACGGCACCAGAGGCAAACTGAAATCGATAAGATATAAATAGCATCGCCCTGGACCAAGTTGAGATTGATCCGAGAATCAGCCAACAAGACATACTTGACATTGAGACTTCAAGCACCGCACCCGGTGACGAGGTTTGATGACGGAGGCCAGACCTAGGTAAGGAAGGCTAATTTCTCCGGAAGAATTAACAAATTTAAGCTCCGCTCTAACATATTTATCCGCCTTAAAAATCCGAAATTAAGCTCAGGAGATGTGATAGTGTCAACATCACTTCAAATTACTCTTCAAAATGAAGTAGAGCATTTTTGTATGATCGGATTTATGATTGGTAGTCTTGTACGCAATTCAATTCAACACTGATAAATGAAGTATGGGTTTGTTGAATCGATAATCATGTCTATCCGTCAGTGGGGAGGGAGCGAAGCACATCGAGCGCCCGCTTGTATTCTCGCTCATAAAACGCTATCAATTCGTTGGCATATTCTTTTACTAGATTCTTGCTGTTTGCAGCCGTATGCCGAATCCACTCGTGAATAGTCATAGTCTCCTCATTTTCAGGCATGGCAGATATAAAATTCGTGAGCTCACTATCATAGTCATCATGAAGGTCATTCCGAGATTTGGTGAGTTCTTTCAAATCTGATGAAGTATCCTCCATGTTTTTTAATGTTTCTAAAAACTGTCCAACAGATGAAGGCTTCCATTCCAGTGATTTCAAGGTGCTCCTGTTTTTCTTGTTGTCTTTACTTTCTTTAAAAATTTCGTTCCTCTGTGGCGTACTTGAATCTATTTCACTCAACTCATGAAAATCATCAAGCTTGCTTATTGAATTTGAAATAATAGATGATCTTGTGTATTGAGCCATCGGTACCAGCGTGTTAGGAGTAGATTGGAATTGAACTGGTGATCTTTTGGTGCCTGCACCAATCTTAATTTCAAAATCGCTATTATTCAAACCACTTGATTTTTTTGCAGTACCTTTTTGTTTTACTTCACCTTTTGTTTGCTCATTAGAATTCTTTTCTAGCTCAATTCTTTGTACACTCTGTTCATCAAAACTTTTCACTGGCTCATTTATAGTGGAGTTCTCGAAGTGACCGATGTCATCATTCACTTGTAGAGTTAATGGTTCTGATTTGGAATCGTCTACCATCGAGAAATTGCCATCATGCACGATTCTTTCACTTGAATCAGAATTTGGGGTTTTACGCTTCGAAGTAGACTCAGATTTTTGACCATCAGACATTCTGAGTTTAGAAACATGCCTTTCGTTTTTAGTAATTTGGCTACCAATTAGTCCATCTTCTTCATCCATAGTACCAACATCACCCTCAAGGAAATCTTGATCTTCAATTATCTCTTGACTTGGTTCACTCATGATTTCATCTAATTTGACTGATTCCACCTCAGAAAATTCAATTGATTTCAGGATCTCTTTATTGATCTCTTTAATATCCTTGATATAATCAGTATATAGATTTTTATCACTGTTCTCTTCATCTGAGGAGAAGTCTAAGATACCCTTTTTTGGCTTTTCAGGAGAGCTTGTAAAGTGACTTAGTTGGTCATCAGGTACAGTTTCTGATTTCGGGTTTTCAGGGTATTTTAAGGCAATGTTTTCAGTTTTCAAGGATAATGAATTTCCCTCGGGTAAAGCTATCAAGTTATTAGTAGTAATGACATTTTCTTTGATGTACATGTCATCATTATTGTCGTTGATAAATGTAGAAGTCGAAACATCCGCTGGTAATTCTCCTTGCACTGGACTGCTCGGATCTTCATTATGTGACAAAGTAGTTAATAATTTTGGTTCAGTCTCATGCTCAATCTTTGGTTTCTTCTGAATGAAACCATCCAATACGGATTCTTTTCTTTTTCTTTTAGCACTGAAAAAGTCTTCATCAAAAGAATTATCGAAAATGTTCGGCTTCTTATTGTTTCCGCGAAAATGCTTGACATCTTTTCGCTTAAACAAATTATCATCATTCAACTTAATAGGGGAAAGTTCAAGCTTCAGTTTATCGTTCTTCGAATCCTTTTCATTTGGGAATTTTAATTGCCCCAATGCAACGGGACTAACATTCCTTTCCCAGTAATCAACATTTACTTCGTTGTAATTGTCAATATTGTGATTTGAGATTTCGAAATCAGGTGGAGTAGGAGATTGTGATTTACGGACAAGCTTGAACTTTTGCTTTTTAATTACGACTTCATCTTTGCTGGAGTCTAAAGTTTTTTCTGCACTTACCTTCTTTTTTTCCACTTCAGGGTCTGGATTCTCAATGATATTAGATTTTGAATTGTTTGGCGTGGATAAGTAGCTTGAATCAGGTATGAAATCCGATCCAATATCTGATTCCAGACTCAGATCTTCCGAGACTTCAGATGCATTAAAGACATCAGAATCCTCATGTGCTGTGCCTTTTGAAGCAGAAGATGATGCATCAGAAACTGACTTGTTTTCCTCAGAGATATCACTGTTTGAGATAGGAGTTTCACTTGACTTGGGATTAGCTATTATTTTATGACGTGGTCTATCTTTAAAGGTGTTTTTTGGATCTAAATTAATATCGGTTAATGTATTTGAGTCTTCCTCTATGTTTTCAGTTAAAACATTGCTATTCTTGGAGTCCAATCTTGTATAATTTGAATGTGGTGATTGAGATTTTCGATCTTTTGACTTATCCAATTCTGCAATATGTTCATTATTTTCATTGACCTGACTATCAGATAGATAATCATTCAAACTATCATCCGATTCATCGGAAAAGCCAGTTTCTGATCTTGAAATATGTTGAATTGCATCAACCCTTCCAATGTACTTTGTAGCTCCCATGAATTCATCTACAAGATCACTATCTGGTAGTTTATTCCAATATGCATCATTAGGATCACTAACTTTTCTCTGTTTAGATGAATTACTATTAAGAATCTTCATCTTCAGAATCTGGTTTTTATTGTCCTTATTTTCGATACTGCCACTTTTGATGTGAGCTATGCCAGAATCGCTCTGAGTCGAATTGGTCAAATTTTTTGACCCATTGTCGTTATGAATCAGAGTTTCATCTATTTTAGAATGAGATTCCAATAGTGGCATTGAATGCTCCAATGCATCATTCAATTCAATCTTGTTGTGATTTGTCAGATTATCCGATTCGGGATTATCCATCGATCCATTACTATTTATATTAGCAAAAATGACACCATCTTCTATACTTTTATCATGGGTCACATTGAACTCACTATCTTCATTGGTAAGACTGGAATCCACATCATCAATGCGCTCATTATCATCACTTTCATCTGAAATAATTCCTAGGTAGAGGTTTTTCTTTGCATTCCTCGGCCTGCTTCTTCTGTTTTCTATTTTTGAAATTTCTGAGTGACTTTTTATTGAAGGAACCCCGTCGGGTTTTTCAGATTGTTCAAATTGTTTCTCATTTTGTTGATCGGTCAATAGTTTAACGAAGTAACAGTTAGGAAAGTTGTTGATATGTTCTTCCAGTGGATTATCATCAGCTTCCCACTGATCTAATGTACATCCACAGTATAAGCAAAATACCTTGTCATCATTGTAGTTTAATGGGGTATAGACAAATCCTGCATTCGCGAGAGTCTTGCTGGACGGAATATAGCTCTTTAATGAGTCCAAAGGAAATATTTTGCCAAATGTTGCTAATCTGTAATTTTTAGCTTCCTGATCGAAGGGGTTCAGTAGGATCTGTAATCTTTCGGTTTTCCAATAATCTCGAGTTTCCTCAGCCGAGGGAAATTCTTCACGGACTGTAGCAGATTTCATGACCAAAGACATTAAACACGTCTCATTCTTCAAAAAATGGGCCTTGGTGATATCTGACATGCTCGAGTCGGCCAAAATGGTCTCTGGCTTATTACAAAATGCACAAATGACGCGGTTATAATTGGTCTTTACTGGCGAGAAGTAGAACCCAGCATCAACCAAACCATTCACCAATTTCTCATCATTATGATCCAGCCAATACAATTCGGAAGTCCCACTAGGTATTTTCACCGTATCTGTATATGAGCGAAGCCTGTTCTCCTTGAACTTCATCGTTTCTTTCTTGGGAACTCTCATGATATTTTTAACATATTCTTACTTTCCACGCAGCCTGAAGGCGAAATTCAATCGATTGAGTTCAATATTTTATGATATTAACTTTTCGAGCCGATTGATACTCAATTATTCTGGCAAATGTGGAATATTCCCCTGGTTTGGCTGTGTTGTGATTTCTAATGGAAGAGTTTGGTGATACCTTAATGATCCAATATTGGGCGCGCACGACACTAATGGAGATGGCTGCAAAGGTAATTGTGAAAGGTATGTGAAGAGATGGGCAAAGGAATGGCCAAAGCATTAATGAGAGTAATCGATCATGAAAGATATAAAACTTAGTCCTTTTTGTGTAATGGAGGGAGCTATTCTCATCTTTGTATAATTTAGTTTTCGGAAACTTCGCTGCATCATAGTGTAACATTAATATTGACACATACCTGCTGACTTCAGAGACTAGTAGGATATCAAGGAAGAAACCCACTCAAAAAAATTCATAGCTATTATTTAAGCAGGTATAATTATAGAGCTTTCGAGATGATGAAATATTTAGCAATTGAGTTTTTATTTCAGGTTTATTGCTATAAGGTAGAGAAAGTATGATCATATCAAAAAAATTGAAGAAACTCCCAATTAGCTCAAGATTGAGATCCTGATGAAGAGGTGGTTTTGACAGAATAGTTTGTAAGAGGGCAAATGCTTCCCAGTGGTTTTGTTTACTAAAGGTCAATATTATCGTCATTGTAAATACTACAGCATGGCCAAATCTAAGCTTTCAGAAGGAATATAAATTGACAAAAATTACTTAAGAATTAAATGTATGTTAGATTGAGACTGTTATGGACAGTGCTTTTTATATCACTTGATTGATTCATTTGCACCCACTGATCCAAGATCATTCAAAATCAAAAGTTGTGTCCAACCAATAATTGAATAGTTCTCAATGCCTCGTATTTGAGCTCGTTATCAGCGTTACTGTCATCCAAAAATTGCATAATCAAGAACTTGTATTGCCCACCTTTTTCAGTGCTTATGAAGTTGACCAAATCTTGGCCAAGGTTCTTAATCAAAAATTGAAGATCATTCAATAAAATGACTTTTATAGTAACGTTCTTATAATCTGGAGATGCTAAAACTTCAAGAATCTTTTTGACTAACTTGAATGAAGAATCCTTGAATTTACCAGAATTCTCTAACCAGAACTCACTTGACTTGTGAGTTGGTGATGACCAACTAATCAAGTTAGGGTTTTCTAACTCAGTCAAGTACTCATCCAAAGATGATAATTTCGTCTTGACAATCTCATTCAAATTATCATACAAATAAGTCAAGTCTGCGGTTAATTCCTCATCACCACCATTAGAAGCAAATTTTCTTTCCTTGAGAGTGTTAATTGCAGATAAACCATCATGGAACAACAACAATTTGATAGTCTTGAATTGTTCATTTTCAGTAGTAGTTGCAGAAATGAAATTCTTCAATATTCCGACAGCTACTCTAACAATCTTCAACTTGATAGAATCCTTCGAAATGGTAAGTAAACTTCCAATCAAATCTGGAAAGTTATGGACAATAATCTTATTGATAGATGGGCTAAATGAAAGAATCCATACAGCTAACAACAAGTTGTACAACAATTGCAATCCGGAAGAGTTTGGGTTTTTTGCCAGTAATGCAATCAACTCATTAATTGGCTTAAATTGTCCAATCAAGTTTGAGCTTTCGTAAACAGTCTTGAATTTCTTTGAGATGACTAATTCAAGCAAAAATTGAATACCAATGAATTGGAAGTTGGATTCCTTGCTTGCAAGGAAGTTTGAGGAAGATAAGGTTTCAAAGATTCTGAGTAACACTTCTTTATCAATTTTAGAATCAGTCTTAGATGCTTTGGAAAGAAGAATCACTAAGTTGTATAATGCCAATGACTTGATGATATTGTCTTTACTTTCTAAATGTTTTAAGAATGGGTCGTAAGGTAATGAGGCATCAACGCTAGACAACTTCAACAAAGAGTCAATGAACTCTTGCCCTGGAAGAGTCAACAATAAATCATTAATCAAAGTCAAGACATTCTTCAAAACATCGTCTTTAACATCAACTTCCAACTTGTTCAACACATTCAAGATGGTGTTCGTGTATAAATCTAATTGAGATAAGATGGTAGATTTTCTGTTTTCTGGGGATTGTTTTTCCAAAATCTTAATGTGGTTGGCATCGTCTTCAGAAATAACACCAGATCTAGACAAACCTTCCCAAGGAATGATTCTTTCTCTGATGAGTTTCTTGGAATCTGACAAGAATCCACTGTCAACTACTAAAGGAGTCTAAATGGTTAGTATTACAGTTAAGGGTTGATAATATTGCTTCATTGATCATATTATGGGGATTTGAAATTAAATTCATGTAAATTCCATCATGACTAGTGCATCTAGTGCTTATTAAGAATAGTGTCTTGTGTTCTGGTGAGAACTTTCGAGTAATCCTCCAAATATATCCAATTAATTCAAAAACTGTACAGAAGGCGATCAATCAATGCTAGTGAACTTTTCACACATATGCTGAGAAAATAACGTACATAATCAGATGACATCTTAATGGAGATGGTTATCTTGATATCAATTGATAGTCGAGTTCGAGGTTGTATCAAATTGGATAAATTGGCGAAGATTGCGACTTCGCACGACCAACCAACCATGGGAAGAACAATTTACGAGAGAATTATTGGCACATTAAACGTGTTACAATGTACCGTTATGTTAGAGGAAAGAACTACTAGGGTCCTATAAGAAAGAATATTACCTCACTTGAAGTTATGGGACGTATTTCTTATACAAAAAAAGGGAATCCAAAACATCTTTATAAAAAAAGAAAACCCTAATGCCGATCCCAGGAATCGAACCTGGGTTTGTTCGGCCACAACGAACTGTACTAACCACTATACTAGATCGGCATATCTTATAGTGCAAGTGAAATTTAAACACTGGATTGTGAGTATAGCGGTCATAATCCGACATCATAAAAGAAATGAACAAACATACCTTGTTCTAGGGTTGGAGATCCAAATACCAGCAATACCAACATCCTATTTGGGTATTCATTAAGCCAACCCTATTGTCAGGAGATTAATTCAAATCTTTTTTGGTGAATTTCAAACCTAACAGTTTAGCTTGGCAGTTTTGAACCCAAAACTTCTGCGCCCCTATAGGTGGAGTTCATTGCAAAGAAAGATGGAATACATGGTCAAAGGAAGAAGGAATTGCTGGATATGATGGAATTATCGCTTTTCCACCCCCACCCTGTTTATTCCGCTAGCACGATTATCCGAATGCGCTTGTGCGGAATTGATCCACCTTTCCCACCAACTCCAACACAGAAAACGCAAGCGAAACTCTCCTTCCACATGCAGTACGCAATACCTAAGGAAATATCCGGGATGCCCATCACGGCTGCAAAACCCCATGTTCTCCGATGGTGCTATAACTTCCACATATGAACCCCTGGCCTACTCGGACATCTTCCACACCATTACTCACCTCTCGGAATCCGCCTCCTTGTGTGTTTGTATATTTGTGCATTTTCATGTCCAACTGCTATTTTTGACTCGTCCAAATTAGGTGATATTGGCTAGTGCGAGTCATCTTGGCCATGGCTCTGCGTACTGCATCTAACCACAAGAACTAGAGTTTTGGCGAGTTTGGGCAAGTGTTGGCAAGTGTTGGCAAGTGTTGGCAAGTGTTGACCCCAACTTGCATCATAGCAACCATCAACCACCACTCCAACACACTAAAGTTAAGCCTGGGGTCACAGGGGTGCAAAGACAACCCATTTGCCGAGGTTGATAGCACTTACAATCAGCATTTTCCACCTCCATCTGATGGACATTCGGCCAACAGGACTTTATCCGAAGCTGCAGTGATGGTATTTTCACATCCATCGGAATAGGCAATCCGTCTCGGGATGACACAGGTCCTCGGACCCCCATAATGGCCAGTTGTTGCGAAAGGTAGGTAGCAGCCGTTCCCCTACCATGGCGAAGAAATCACAAGCGAGGGTGTGAAGGTACGGAGGGTGCGAAGGGTCAGCGGATCCGTCGGGCCCTGTCGCAACAGGAATTCCCAAACAGGTAATAATTAGCATTAGCGCGGTCCATCACCACAGGCCAAGATGCGTCATCCTCAGCAACACAGAGCTAAGTGCAGTGGTATTGACCTCAGATTCCAATGGCGTGCAAACAAGCAACATTTGCCAGCAGCAACAAGCACACATAACAAACAAAGAGTGAAATCTGCTATTGGCACCTTCGGACATCAGAGGTGTGGGGCTTGAAACTTGCGGCTTGAGGGATTTGACCTAATATTTGTTGAGGGAATTCACTGCAACTGATGAGGCATTTGTGATGGAATTGCACCGATTACATAATAGGGTTCCCCAGATTCCTTGCAAAGCCTGATGGATTCATCGCCAGGTTGTGTGGAGTAGTCCGGAGTAGGACCGACAACCGGAGTTGGCCAGCATCCTAACCCTGTCCAGCTGCTAATGTCGATAATTTTCAAAATTGCAGCTATTTTCCAATGTGATTATATCAAGTATAATAGTGGAAATTTGGCTAAATTACCGTCTTTGATAAATTGAATTAAACGGCTATAAACAAAAGAACCAGATCTCGAAATACTAGTTAAAAATTCTCACCTGTGGAATTTCCCCAGTTTTCAACATTTACATGTTGAAAATGTTTCTAATTGAGATCTACAATTGATTCTATAAGCACAAACTTTTGATTATGCCGTAAAAGCAAACTAATAACTAAAAAACTTGGAACGAAGAATTAGAAGGAGTTGTACATGTTTCAAACCGGAATATATTTTTGGGAGGACCTTTAGTCAGAGGATTCTCTGGCGAATTCCTTGTACATGTCAGCATCTGGGATGGAACCACAGATGGTCTCCACCATAATACCAGTAACCAAGTATGGGTCAATGTTAGAAGCTGGTCTTCTGTCTTCGAAGTAACCGTAACCTTCCTTGGCAACGGATCTTGGGATTCTGACAGAAGCACCTCTGTTGGCGACACCAGAGGAGAAAGCTTCCATGGAAGCGGTTTCGTGACGACCGGTCAATCTCAATTCATTGTCAGATCCATACAACAACAAGTGTTCCTTGTGTCTCTTGGCCAACTTGGAAAGAGCCGATTCAATGTCCTTCATACCACCTGGTAATCTCATAGCCTTGGTAGAGACATTGGTGTGGCAACCAGCACCATTCCAGTCACCCTTCAAAGGCTTAGGATGGAAGGAGATCTTGACACCGAACTCCTCAGCAACTCTTTGCAACAAGTAACGAGCAATCCACAATTCGTCACCCATGTTGATACCTTCACATGGACCGACTTGGAATTCCCATTGGGATGGCATGACTTCGGCGTTGATACCGGAGATGTTGACACCAGCGTGGAGACAAGCTCTGTAGTGGGCCTCGATGACGTCTCTGGCATAGACCTTTCCGGTACCTACACCACAGTAGTAAGGACCTTGAGGGGCTGGGAAACCGCCCTTTGGCCATGCGTATGGTTGGTCGTATTGGTCAAACAAGGTGTATTCTTGTTCCAAACCGAACCACACTTCTTCATCGGCGTGAGCCTTCATCAACTTGGCACATTCGTGTCTGTGGTTGTACTTGTTTGGAGTACCGTCGTTGTTCCAACATTCGGTCAAAACGATGATGTTGTCACCCTTTCTGAAAGGGTCGTTGTAGAAAGCCACTGGTCTCAAGTACACATCGGAATCGTGGCCTGGGGCTTGACCGGTGGAAGAACCGTCAAAGTTCCATTCTGGCAAGTCATCGACAGAAGATGGCTTCTTGGTCAAGGTTTTGCACTTGGATCTGGTGTTACCTTCGGCATCGATCCAGACATACTCAGCCAAAACTTTGCCGTTTTGGTTCAAGTCCAAGTACTTGGCTAATATAGCGGTTTGTTCAGTTATGGAAACCATTGTCTATAGGGGGATATGCAGAAAGGTGGAAGGAGATGCTGATGGAGAAAAGAAGAAATTGGGCAGGCCGATATGGATACTTATATACACTGATAAGTGGCACTCCGGGATAAGACAGGTGCGGTGACGGAGGTGACAGTGAACGCACACCCTCCCAACTAGGTTAATCAGGATGGCGAGGAATTTCCTGTTAGCGCGAATTACCAACGTACTGCACGTTTCTTTTTCTGTTGGGGGATAGTGGAGGGTCATGCCGTTAAGAGAGGTCCCAGGGGGAAGGGGGCCACTGGTGGGTTTTGCCACAAACCACAAACAAAATCCCGATAAGACAGGGGATGAAGGGGGAGTGCGGATCCCGATTCTGTGGACATGGCATTGCAGCCCCGGTCCGCCGACCTGGCGGCCGCCCGGATGATGCATGTTATCATAGCCAATCACCGCGCGCCCCAGCCCCGCGTATATGCAGGCCCGAGGTCTAGCCACCGATCGATGCAAATCCTCCCGTTACCAGGATAGTCCACATTCACAGGGCCTTCATCCCGATATCCTGCACCCAGGCAGGTCGGGCCCTCAGCTCCGTTGGCTGATTTGCTGTGGCTGGATCTGCTGGGCCGCTTTGGTTTCGCCAGCCTATCAGAGCCCTCCATTTGCTGATGCCACCGGCGCAGTGGCCAGCCCCAATGCCTCCCTTGCCCCACCATCACCAGTTTTTCCTTTCTCACCTCCATCAGTGGTGCATATTGTCACTATCATGCCGCTGATCGGGCTGCCGCCCCGAACAATAGCCGCTTCCGTTGGTCCTTCTATGCCGCTTTGGGCGATGTTATCGGCCAATCACCGCCATGCCCTAGTAAGTGAGTGTGATAGTGAGGTACTACATTGGTTTATCTCGGGACTGAGGGTTGCAATGGAAATGAAGGGTGATTATCACGGTGATGATTCGTTGTAGGGAACCCATGGCCAAAGGCTAAGGGGAAAAGTAGGTGGAAAAGTAGGTGGAAGTGATGGTGGAGAGACTGCACAGTGTGGGATGCATAGCTGTATTGATGCATTGTGTTGCATTGATGCATTGAGCTGCATTGGAATTAAAGGTAGGTTTACGTGGAGGATTGGGAGTTTACGTGAAGGATTGCGAGTTTACGGTGCTCCATGGACGATCACCATAAAGGTTTACGGTGGAGGTTTACGGTGGAGGTTAACGTGGAGGCTGACCCCATGGCAGATCCTCCAGAAAAGAGATTGTACCATAGTACCTAATTGGTAACGACAATAGTCCCTCCGCCACTGGGCCCCAATGCCAACGGTACCTTTCCAATGTTCACTGTGCCTGTTTTGGCGATGTTGATGGATTTTTTGACACTGCACTCTCCCCCACATCAACTGTCACCATGCATTGATGTCTGTCATTTATCTCCATCCACCGCACCACCACCTCTGCCGCCCCTGAGTAGGTGCCTACTCATAAACACCGCAATGTTCCCCCGTCAACCCACAAACCCACAAACCCGCAAACCTGCCAACCTGCCAACCTGCCAACCTGCCATCCCGCCATCCCGTCAACTAGTTGCCCTCTACCTCCCCTGTCTCCCCCGCATGCACTCTGCACCGTAATTAATCTAATAATCTGTCGTAAAATGACAAAAAATAATGCGTGAAATATCCGTCAATCGTTGATGGCCTGGCTATCAATGTTCCATCGAACTCCAATTGTTTACCCCATGGGGCCGCCGTTAACTACATTCACGGTATCCGCTGCCGCTGTACCCAAAATCCACAGTGGAACTCCCCAGCCTTCCAGTTGGCGCTTAGATCGCATAGATCACTTGTTCAAGATCCTCCCTTATCTTATCTTCCGCGGTGTTTACCGAACACTAAATTGTGTCCACAAAACCAACCGGATAATTCCTTGATCTAACGGCTAGTCTTCAGTGCACCCGTAACTACAGTGCCACCACCAACTCCTTATCTAGCCTCTGCATCAACTCTACGATCGCACGGTGCAATGTTTTCATCTATTCTTCCGTTCAATACACTAATTGATGTATCAATAGTGGAGTTCTCCAGGTTCCATTGCTGGTATTACCATCACCCAGCATGAATGATCATCTCAACAACAACTCTGGCCCGCCACATTCCCCTTCACTGTAACATCGCCTCTCCATGTATGCAATTACCTTGGCCGCTAAACCTGATGACAATATTGTTCTCAATTCTGTCACGAAAATTTATCCGAGTAAATCTCGTCGATCTTTCTCTCCCACTACACCTCTCATGACTGGCAACCAGGAATTGGTTTTCATACAACACCGCAAATCTTGGTTATTCGCTCAGAATACTTCGCCGATTATCGGCGTTCAAGCTTCAACATCGACCCCCGTCGGGCCTTGATGTAGCGGGAGTACCATTCCAGTGGAAATTATGGGATTCTCGCATCTGAAAAGATTTACTTAGTCCTTCAATTCTCCCAACATATTTTCCCATGGAGGTTCCGTACCTGTCAGTTACATTTGTGCATAGCATCGAAACCTCTCAAAAACTCCGACCCTGAAATTTGGTGTCTGCTCTCTCTAAAAAAGGTGATACGTTGATATTTCCAACCCGCTACATCACTTTGTTCAGGTACATTGTTCATCCTTAGCTCGTTTCCAAAAATATTCTGGGGCACCCATAGTTGGGGTACATAGGACTCCACATTTACCCTTCAGATCTTTCATTATACCCTGGCGCCACCTCTACACCCCAATAGCACCAATGCAGGAATTGTTAATATAATCATTTGTGACATGTTCACATCAGGGGATTGCCAATAATTACATCTTGCAATAAATAGCCTGTTTTCACAGGACATTCCATAATAATCGATGCTGTCATTACAGCCTAATGTAGTATTTTCTTCTCATGAATACTATCCCACGAGGTTGAAGTATATTATTAGCTAGAGGTAAACCTTGATTGAAACAGTTCCGTTTGCAATGTGTTTTGGGCGAAAATCTCTCCGATCTTGACAACTAACAGACTCCGAAACTGTATAACAATCTTGGTGAATAGTTATATAAACATGCATATTGGCGCGTTTGTGGGGAACATGGTGACACTAGAAAATTTTTCTCTAAGCGACCTTAATACGCCACAACCCCCACTTCAAAGTTGGATTATTGATGTAAGTAGTTTATCGATCTGGTGAAAAGCCAATCTTCACCAGAAAAGACAGGTTTTTGGAATATTAATCACTCAATTTTGTATGAAATGCACGAAGAAACGTGCCGCAATGATCGTATGTTATACCTCCAACTAAAGGACACCGTGATTTCCTCAAAGAAACTATAGTAAGTTAAACACCAAAATGTATAGAATTTTTCAAGTAATAATTTAATTTTCATCATCATTTTTTTGAATAAATTCCTCTTTCTGGTCAATTGGTGCATTAATTACAGAATTTGAATTTTCCAAAACATGCTCCCCTTCTGAGCCCGATTCGTCAAGTGGGGCTACAATATCAGTTGGTTCAGATTCAACAATAGCATCAATAAATTCTTCTGCAAATGTATTGTGTTCTTCATTTGGTTCTTCATTGACATTCGAATTCACATCATCAGCCTCTGGAGAATTTGAATGTAAGGGTTTTTTATCTTGCTCATCAACTACCTTATTTTCATTTTCGATGTCATTTGCAGAAGAATCAATGTTACGATCTGAAATTCCAGAAGCCTGTTCAACAAGATCCTCAACAATTGGATCATCTTCAGCAATTGGCTCATTATTTGCAATTTGTTCATCCTCATTAATAGGTTCATATTCTGCAATAGGCTCACTTCCAATTTGTTCATCTTCAGCAATTTGTTCATCTTCAGCAATTTGTTCATCTTCAGCAATTTGTTCATCTTCAGCAATTTGTTCATCTTCAGCAATTGATTCAACCTCTACAATTGATTCAACCTCTACATTTTGTTCATCTGCAGCAGTTGGTTCATTTTCAATTACTGGCTCTTCTTCAAGTGACTCTTCTTCCACAAGAGGTTCCATCTCAACAAGAGCTTCCTCTGCTGATACTTCTTTAGAAATTAAAGGTTCTTCAACAATTTGCGCGCCGTTAGTGGTGGCATCTTCTTTGAGAATTGACTCTTCTTCCACGATACTAGTGACTTTCTCATTAGTTTCGGGAATTGTGTTTTCTTCAACATTTTCAAGCTCGGAACCCTCATTCTTGTTTACTAACGAACTGTCCAGTTCTTTGATTGATTCTGCTTTTTCTAAATCTCTTACTATACCTTCTCTTAATTGAAATGCAACATTAGCCTTTGCTCTTGCTAACTTCAAGTAATCGTCGTTGTCTCTGAGCAAGAAATTGATATGGAATTCAACATTTCTCAAATATTGGTTCCATTCATCCAATCCAATAGTTTTTAATTCTTTGTTGTTCTGCTTGTTTAATTTATATTCATTTGCAGTATCCATGATGGTATCACGGAATTCAAAGAGCTTCTCTTTAACACGATGAAACTGTTTCCATGTTTGCCATGAAATTTCTTCATTTTCGAACTTCAGTTCTTCCAACAATGATGATAACAGTTTAGAGAATTCCAGAATGGTTGTGTCAGCAAAAGTTTCTAAGATATCAATGGTGTCTTGGAGCACTCTGAAGTAATTCTCAACCACGTTTTGATGAGTTTTGATCAAGTAATCATTCTGAACTTCCTTTGCCAAATCTTCAGGCATTTGATAAGATTCTTCAATTAAGTCACGTACACTTTGACGAGAGTATGTTTCAATCGATGTATCGTTTGTCTGCTTGATTCTTTCAAAATCCTTATTGATCTCATGAATCATCTTATTGAGCTTTTGATAAAGTTTGTAATTTTCAACTTGCAATTGTTGCATTTTTGAGCTAATATCATCTTTGATCGAATCAATTGCACGATCAATGATTGGCTTCATTTCAACCTGCAAATTCTGTGCAGCCAATTCGATTGTTCTGGTGACCTTGGTCTCCCAGAGTTGCAATTCTTCGTTCAATTTGGCCACATTGGGATCTTGGTACTTGTCAACACTGATACCTACTTCTGGAGTCACTGAAGATGCAAGATCGACTGTTTCTGTAGAGGCCAGCATATCTGATACTGTCGATGTCAAAATCAAGGTGACAACTTCTACCTCGTCCTCATCAGAGGCTGGTTCTTGTTCTTGCAACAAGGTGTCAATGGACTCAACAGTCGAAGATCTGGTACTTGAGAAATCATTAAACTTGATCAAATTTTTGAATTCAGTTTTGATGAATTCCAGCTTCTCTTGAAGGTAAGAGGTATTTGCCTTTGCCAAGAACGCATCTATCAGATACCTAAACCACTCAAGCGCTTTGACAACTTTTTCGAATTCTAAAATCTTGTTGAAGTAAGGCGAAGTGGTGACGTAAATGTTGTAACCGAAATCAATCAATTGAGGCTCCACCTTGGTCCATTGGGCTCCAATTTGGGCGTGAATGATAGCCACGTAGTAGTTGAGCTTGGCGCTGGTATCTCTCAATATCGCATTGAATCTAGGAACAATCTCCTTGTCCAGCCAGTCACACACGAAGTCAATTCCATGTTGAACATTGGTGGCTCTGGCTTCCACAAATGATGACACCTTATTGTTCTTATCCAAGTTAGCCAAGAACGAGCCAAGATGCTGAGCATTGGAGCGGATCTTCAATCTTGAATCAATTTCCTCCAAATAGGGTTTCACCAGCTGCTTGTAGCGAGGATAAACCACCGTGAAATAGACTGGCTTGATGTGTTGGTGTCCAACAACACATGTGTGATAGCCAATGGGAGACAAGTGGGAAAGGGCCAGAGTGTCCAAAGGTGCAATGTCTGTGATGGGACACTCTATGCTGAGTGTATACACGATATATGCCAACAAGGCATTGAAAGGTAGCCACAAGCTAAGGAACATTGTGTTGAGTTATCACCAGATGATTCTTTTAGCGAAGTAAAGTTCGCACCTGAGCTAATCTTAGAAATCGGGAAGTATTGACTAGAATGTGGGAGGAATAATGTGTGGTTGAAATGTCATACTTACATCGAATAAGTGGCATTGAATATAAAAAGATGAAATTGCACTGTAAAGATAGGTTCTAATGATGTAGTGTGCTTCAATGAAGGATTTTACCGTTATTGGGGTTGTGGAAATAATGATGATGAATTTGGGTGAATTGGGTGTCCTCTAAACTACTTCGAACATACGGTGTGATATGAGGAATGAAGCGCAAAATATTTCAAAGGATAGTTTATTTATATAACTCTCTATTGTCTTGAAACTGAAATTGCTATTGTAGGGCAATTCGAGGAAAGCCAAAATTTCAAATTTACTTAACCCTCTGTCCAATCCTTCAAAGAACCAAAATAAAAAGTATTCCAAGTAAAACATCTTCATTACGTAGTAGTTTCTTTTTAGTCTGTATTACATTTACTAGATTCATTAGTCTTGGTTCCGAGCAGCTTCATAATTGATTATTGATGTTGTTACTTCATCGCCTAAATTCGCTACAAAATTGTTATCAAGCTCAGAAACAAGAATTGTGGTTATGGCTTTCCAGTAACTTACCTTGAATAGAACCATTTTGTGATTTGAAGGAAAACGAAACAAACCAACTTGGACTTCATGTGATGGGGCGATTTTATTTTTAGAAAATATTTGACATTTTTTCAAAATAATACCAACTACTGATAATGACACATAAGCATAAATAAACTGGTAATAATCCCAGTTTTTAAAGTACTTTCTTTGAAGTCATTTCTTAATTTGGGCGTTGTTTAGAACCCTTTTCAAATCACTGAAGTTATTCGGATAGATGTGTGCCACCATCGGAAGGTACATTTATCTTTGCAAAGTATAACATAATGGCTCAAAATGACAAGAGAGTAAATTGTCTAATTTATGACAGAAAAATTGGTTTGAACTTCAAGTTTGGTGATAGTTTATTTTGAAAACAGTCTTGAACAGATAGATCATTGAACAGTCCTATCGAAAAATGATTACTAATGGCTTAGGGTTTCCAAATCTTCTGAGAATCTTTGGTGACAGTTAGATTGTAAGATAGTCTTGTCGATAACTTTGAGGTCAAAATCACATTCTAAACTTGAAAGAAGAATTCAATCATGACTATGCTCAAATACAAACTTCATCTCTATTATCAAGCTAACAGCCACTATACTGGCAATTATAATGTTGAAGTTATAATGCAAACATTCCTAGTGAACATGAATGTATTCACCAAATGTAACTTATGGAAAATACAGACATTAATTGGCTGCGAAAAGTGGCAAATTTATGCTTGGGAGGTATTACCCACATAGTTTGGAAGTACAATTACCAATCCAAAAATACTCCAGACTTAATCTTGGCAAAAGTTTCATGAATTCATTTAGGTATTTGAGGATGGAAAGTGTCATAAAATTAAAGCGAGTGAAGTAGCCTGAAGTCACGACCTAGTACGTGTCCGTACGTGTCCGTACATCCCAGTACATAAACACAAGTAAGTACCACTCAAATGAGGATTATTTGTGAAGAAGCTGGCTCAACTTAAGGTAGGGAATATTGTGACCAAAAATTAGGAAAGGTTCGATTTCACGGCACAAATAAAGTTTTGGAAACCATTGTGACCTTGGAAGTCAAAGGAAACCGTGATCTTCCAAAATGTGGAAAAGAACATTACTTTTTCAATTTATTGAGTAAGATCATGTTTCAAGGGTGGCTTCACATGGTATGGGTGTCATTAGAAAACCACGTCAAGGATGAGAAGTCCGGACACTCCACGATTGTAATGACTAACCCGCCCCTTCATGATTATTGTAGGGTAATATGCAAGAATTCCAGAGTATATTATGGTGAAACCACAGACTCCGAAACCCCAACATAACCGTTTTTATTCTTTTTCAGACACTAAATAATATTTCAAGCGGCTTTTGAGGTTGCATAGACGAAAAGTGGACTTGAGTTTTGGAGGTGAAGCCAACAGCACATTTATTGAGGGCCCTAATGTAACCAACGCAATGTATAGTTCCTGGCCTCCCTTTCTGGTTACAAATGAGGGATAATAGGGGTACTTGTCAAGAACTAATTTGGTATAGCGATAACAAATATTCCAACCGTCCCCACTTTTGCCCTACTTATCTCGCAATAGTATTTGATGCAGTCATCCCAATTTCCTTTCTGGCCGGGTTGGGGAGGAAACCTGGCTGAGAATCCTGAATATGGGGGTTCTGCCCTAAAATGCCGTGGTACAGCATTTGGTGTGATCATCCAATAATTAGCAAATGTTACCAGTGGGAAAACCTGTCACAAGGTCACAAATACCACCGAATGGCTGGAAACGAGTGCAGCACAAAACAGCACCACACAGAACACATCACCCAGCCAATAAGAGCAAGCAAGGGTTAGTATGGGCCAGTATGGGCCAGTATGGGTCTGCAAAAGCAGCAAAGCAACAAAAGCAGCAAAAGCAGCAAAAGTAGCAAAAGCAGCAAAAGCAACTAAAAACTTACAAACTACTACTCAAAAACTAAACACCCAAAAACCAAAAAACAATCACAGTCACAGCAACAAAGTGTGGCCAAGGACGTGGATCAAGGGATGACATCCATAGTGCAATAGTGAAACTGGAGATTGTGAAGGATTACTTCGACACCTGCCCAATTGGCTAAAATGGATGTTCCAGGCACCGCAAAAATGCCCTACAATGCCGGTTAGAACGCATTTATTGATACAAACAGTAGCCGGTCCTTGCGGCCCAGGGAGGTATAAACAACAACAACAACAACAACAACAACAACAACAACATCAACAGCAACAGCAACAACATCAATAACCACAGCAAAGTGAGAACGACACAACTCACCGAACTGGCCGAACTGGCCGAACTGGCCGAACTGACGGAACTGACCAAACTGACGGAACTGACTGAACTGACCAAACAGACCAAATTCTGGCGAATTCTCACCTATCTCCACTTATGGTCCACGGCCTCACTTGGTGTACTGGTAGTAGACCTTCTTGGCCTCCACCCACGCGGCCAACAAGTACTCGTACACCTTGAGCTCAATGAGCTCCACCCACTGGAAGAGCTGCTGCACGTATCCACTCAAGTGAGTATTGTACTGGGACTTGGCACTAGCCACCTTGTCTTCCACCTTGTACTGCTTGAACAACGGATGGGAGTGGACGTGGGTGTCCAAAAAGCCGTGCAATTGGTCCACGTATGGCTTCAAGTATTCCGATCCGTGGTTCAAAGCATCACAAGCTTTGTTGTGGGTGTGGGTCAATGGATGAAGGGTGGCCTTGACTCCGTGTTCAAGGCCCGATTCGTTCAATTGGACACATTTGTAGAACGCCAAGTAGACGACGTATAACACAAGGAAAGAAGAGAGAAAGCACTTGGTCTTAGCAATGATACCCATTTTGTTAATTTGAGGAATTATGGTGGTGGAAGAAAATCGGAGGTTATATAATGAGTGGCAATGTTATGGTCAACAGTGTGCACGTGATATTGGCGATGGGTTTCGAAAACGGCGGTGGGGAGGGCTGGAAATGCGGGAAAAATTGCGGATATTGGGCCTGGAGAGGTTGGCGGTGGTGTGACACGAAGGGAGCCAGTTTGGCAGTGTTTGGCAGTGTTTGGCAGTGTTTGGCAGTGTTTGGCGATGGACATGTAAATCCCAGATCCGAGGGTCAATACCGAGGGCTCGGCGCACGTGCCGGGTACCCATCTATGTATCTAGGAGGAAAGTCGTGCGGGAGCCAGAAGGGGAGAGGGAGAGGGAGAGGGGGACCAACGACAGCCAGAGGCGCCGCACAGCGTGCGGCGCCGGGGGTTTAGTGGTTTGTTTATATCACTGCCAAATCGGGTAATGCCATCTGATTGCAAAACCCACCATTCTACAGTCATCTTGTCTTGTCTACCCCTACATCCATTCCACCTTGGAAACTGCACCGTTCACACCTGCTTCTTCTACTCGGCCTCATCACCCTCTCTCATCTCCTCCACTGCTGTTGCTGTTGCTGTTCCTGTTCCTGTTCCTGTTCCTGTTGCTGTTCCTGTTCATTGGTCATGGTCGACAAAGAGAACGTGGTACTTCCTGTCCCAACTCCCACCAAGCGTCCTTCACGGCCTGCCTCAAACAATGCATTGAGGGCTCTCCGGAATGATCCCATAAACTTGGGCTCTCGCTCGGTCAAGGCCCGTGCCGATGAATACTTGAGAAAAGTCCAAAGTGGCCAGCATGGCCCAAACAACAGACTGTTGTTGTCGAATCAACGAATCACTCAAACAAGAACCTCACCATCGGTGGAGGTCCAGGATCAAAGGGCCTCCAGAACCGCTTCCCGTACCACCATCCCATCGCTCTCAGACCCATTTACCGTGCCTCCTGAAAACACTGGTGTTCCCCTAGTGAATCGCCATCAAGCGTTGCTTGATGCTTACGTGCACAAGAGCAACCAGATCAAGGACCACGAAGAGCATATTCGGAGGCTCAAGTTCGAGCTCGAGGAAATCGCCACCCAGCTCGAGCAACAGAAGCGGGAAGAGAAATTCAGGGCATTGGAAGAATCAAATAAGTTGGACATTTTCAAACAAGCCCATATGGAAACCACTTCCGAACTCCAAAAAGTGGCCATGGGCCCCAAAGAACAATCGGGCGCTTCGGATATCCTAAGCACCATACGTACCAAGGCCACCAATATGTTGGAGCCAAACCACGATGATTTCCTCATGAAAAATATCTCCAAAAAGGCATCCTCCATGTTTTCCATCCACACTGACGAATTGACCACCATGAAGAAAAAAGCTTCCACCATGTTTGCCGGTGGGATACAAGAAGAAAGATTCAACGAGTTGAGTCATAAAACCAGCAAATTCTTTAATGATGTGATTACTACGTTGTCTCCAAAGAAAAATGTTATTGTCGAATCATCCGCAGATAATGTAGCAGTCGACAATTCTTTCACTCTAGAAGGGTTGGAACTTGCTGACAGAGACCTAACCGAAGAATATTTGGATATCGATGACTACGATAGTGACGATTCCTCCTCTGCATAAGCCCGGCGGGGCCAGGACGCTTGTATTATATGGTTTGGAGACTAAGCAGAGAAGATGGATGCTCATCAATTAAAACCCGTTCGAATATCTCAACACATTTAATACGTTGCATTTTAATTAAAATATTCGATTAACTGTAGGTAGCAGACCATATCTACATCACAAATGAACATAATTAGAAATTTTACTGTAGCAGTATAGAAAATATTACCAACCATAATTCCATGAGAAAGATGTATATTCTATTCTATTTAACGTTTTAATCGTCCTTTTCATCTAACCATCCACGTGCACGTTCTATTGCATTCTCCCATCTTCTCCAGTAATGTCTACGGTCTTTGTCTGGTAATTTAGCTTTGAAAGAATTACCAGAATTATTTTTGGTATCGTGGATCTTGGCCACAACATCGTCGAAATCACGCCAAACACGATCCTCAGGGTCCTTGAATGATAATCCAGCGGCAATGGCAGCACCCAATGCTGTACACTCGGCAATAACAGCACGTTGAACAGTCACACATGGACCTAAAATATCAGCCTGAATTTGTAACACTTCATCCGCCTTGGACATACCACCATCAACAGCCAAGGAGGATAATGGCTTTTCTTCGTGTTGATTGGTTAATGCTTCTTCAAGGAAATCTTCAGAGCCTCCGGCGTCGTTGGACATTGCTCTTAAAATGGCACGAACTTGAAAGCAAACACCTTCCAAGGCTGCACGAGCAATATGACTAGATGAAGTATATTGAGTCATACCAAATATGGTACCACGAGCACCTCCATCCCAGTATGGAGCATATAAACCAGAGAATGCTGGAATAAATACAACACCACCAGAATCAGGAACTTGGGATGCTAATGGACCAATATCTTTTGCGTTTTCGATTAACTTCAAGTTGTCCCGCAACCACTGGATGATCGAACCTGCAACCGCAATGGAACCTTCTAAGGCATAGTGAGGTTTTCCATCATCTCCTTCGAGTGTAGGGAACCAGTAACCTAAGGTGGTAAGTGTACCATGTTCTGAGATCAACTTACGAGTACCTGTATTGTATAAGAGGAAACAACCAGTTCCATAAGTGCACTTGGCAGAACCCGGCTTGACTGCCAATTGACCCACCAATGATGCAGATTGATCACCCAAACATCCGCAAATAGGGACACCAGTGATGGCTTTCAAAATATCGTAAGCTTCTTGGGTGATACGGTTGTGGAAACCCAAATTGGACAAGTTTGGAGCTGCAAAGGATCCGTAAAATTCAGAACTGGACACAATTTTTGGGAGTCGAATCTTGGTAGGATCGATACCCCAGAAATCCAACAAATCGTCATCGTAGTCCTTTGTTTCAAGATCCATGAAGTAGGTACGAGAAGCATTCGTGACATCTGACACGAAATTCTTTTCCTTTGTCAAGTGGTAGATCAACCAGGTATCCACGGTACCGAACATCAAGTTACCATCACCCTTTTCATATTCTTCTCTAATGACATCATCATTATCCAAAAGCCATCTTAACTTAGCTGCTGAAAAATAGGTAGAAATTGGCAAACCGGTTTTCTGCTTCAATTCCTCTTTACGGTCTTCATCGATCATTTTCTCCAAGTGCTGGACAATTTCAGCAGTACGAGTGTCTGTCCAGGTGATACCATTAGATAATGGCTTACCGGTACGACGAGACCACACAATAGTGGTTTCTCGCATATTGGCGATACCTATGGCTTTGACCTTGTACTTGATCTTGAGGGCAGGGTTTTGGTTGATTTTACGCAATGTGATAAGACAGGCCGTCAAACATTGCACAGCGTTGGCCAAAATGTGAACTGGCATACATTCGACCCATCCTGGTTGGGGAAAACGGAGGGTAGGACCAACTGAAGCTGCGTTGTTTTCAATTTCCACGTCATCATTGATACTAATTGCAATACCTTCAGCGGTGAAAATGGGCTCGTTGTGTCTCAAAAGGGAGGATCTTCTTCTGAATTGGTCGGTGTTTTTGGATTCAGCAGGGGCTTCGGAAGCGGTGGTAGAGTATTCGATTTGGTGTTTGGCGATTTCTACACCCTCTTGGGAGAAGAGAATGGCTCTGGCAGACGTGGTGCCGATATCAATGGTGGCCACCACCGGAATCGAAGGGGCATTGCTGTTTCGGCGTGGCATAATAAACAGAACTAGTCAAGTGGTATGTGTTATGGGATTGCTGGTGGTTTACGGTGGAATACCAAGCTAACCTGGAATTCTAGGAATGCAGTGCTTGCGCTGACGTTCTAGAGGACCTTGAAGTGATCCGTTGTTGTGTGGCCTTGGGGCTGTAGGATTATTGCTGTGGGTAAAAATCCGGAGAAGCGAACTCGGGTAGTTATATATAGTGCGTGGCAAGACCGATTGCGAATGGCACAAACAGGTAGCGGGGTGGTGGGGGAGAGGGGCCTGGTTTGCTAGAGGCGGTGGGAGTGAATGCCAGAAACGGATGGTGGGGGATCTCCAGATGCCACCGCAGGAGTGCCAGGTGAGCGAACTCCAGGCCAACCGAGGGTATGTAGCTGTGTTAATCATGAAGTCAATTACCGAGGAGAATCGGGTTGGTCCCGCCTTAACGTTGGCCAATGAAATTTCCTGTATCCAGAGTGCTTCGAGGTAGTTTGAGTGGGGGATCCTCATCCCAACTGAAGCATATTTCATGGTGAAAAACTACCTGTACGAGTGAAGTATTTTATTTAGGTGCATGGGAATGACCTACTGCGTCGGCAATAGAAACGTTTTCGCGCAATGACATTGGTTGCTGCTGGAGCATTTGAGCCCATCCACAGCGGAGTTCAGGTGGCCAAAAATTGTCACCTGTTTCAGACATTTGAAAAGTGACATTTCCGAGATTGAAGTGGTCCGCCTGATTTTTAGACAATAGTCAGATGGCCATCATAGTGAGTGTGGGTGTGTGGCGTCATGTTTGTTTTTTCTTTGTGTGTGTTCTCTGCATACGCACAAACTCCCAACAGCCGTTTCTGGCAGGTGGGGGATGCATCACCAAACTTAAATTGGGACCCTGGACTAATAATGAGTTGGGATTTAGCTCCCCAAGGTTTGTTGTGTTGTCGTGTTGGTTCGCAATGTTTGCCGTGGTTGCGGGCTAAGGCAGTGAAACCACAAAGTTCTCCGTGCACTAGTGTTTGGTCACGGACCCTGGGGTGTACCTGGTTAGTTCGTGGCTGCAACTATTTTTGCATCGCTTGGTCTACAATCTCTAGATATTAGCATGTACTGTGAATATAGGCGTCTATTGTAAATGATACCTAATCAGATATACCGTCTTCTTGTTCCATCGAGTACTCCGGATACTCAATATTAAAGGGGTCCTCGGAAGGATTGTACTGTGGGGGATCCACCGGCTGTTGTTCGTCAACCTCGGCGAATTCGTCTAACCACACGTAATGATGCATTAATGTTTGCTTGTTTTGTTGAATATGGTACAAGGCTTGCTCTGAGTCCACATAATCTGTGCCGCAGATGATATTGAATATACGCTTAAAGTACATGATGAGAGATGTCAAACCTCGCAAGTACCCCATATCGGGAAGACCGGGATGGGCCGGTGGAATCGTCACTTCATTGCCAGAGCCGGTGGTGACATCTGCTTGGGGATAGATCACCGACTGGGCAAAGTCAATCACCTTGACCATCACCTCCGCTTCTTCTTCGGCTCCGTCGTACATCAATAAGATGGATGATCCGTACATACGGTAGCTATAGAGTCCGTTAAAAACATCATACAACTCAGAAAGTTGGTCCACAAGTTTGGGAATTCTCTTCACCACGGAGTAACATGTTTGTCCATCGTATAAGAACTTGGCAAGAATCTTGCAAAACTCCTTTCCGATGCGGATTCGGCGACCATAATACTTATCACGGACCAAAGGTTTCGAATGAGTAGTTCCTGAAGGGTTGCCCTCAACTTCAGTATCCTTTTTGAAGATTTGAAGTCCACACACACGAACTCCCAACTCTCTAGAAGTAGTGGCCAAGCACTTGCGACGTTGGGACTTTTGCTTGCTTCGAGTAGCTTCAATACCATATTGTCTTGTTCCCATCTTAAGATCCAAGACACAGGGTCTAGTCATGTCTGAAGTCAAGTCTTCAAGGAGAATGAATCTTTCAAATCTGGTGTGCTTTCGGACCACAGGGCACTGAGATGCAACAGTTTCTGGAGATTCATCTCTTGCAGTTTCTTCATCCATGGCAAAAATATCATCGTTCGTTGGTGCAGGGCTATGAAGTTTAAGTGAGGGCTGAAATACTTCTTGAAGGATTTGGACTTGTAGATCGGTGTTGACCAAAGTAGATCCGATATTTGGTACACGACTGGAGTTTTGGGTGCTGATTGCAGTTTGGGAATGCATTGAAGATGAAACTGAACCTCCTTCAGTATCAGCTTCTGCAGTACTATGAAAGCTGTTATGACGACTGCCTGCGAGGTACGATTCAGCCCTTGGAGAGGGTAATGATTCCGAGTATTGACGCCAGAGAGAATCAGGAATGATATGCTTGTTATCGTCTAAAACCACTTCTGGAGGGTAGTCATCTGAAGTACGACTATCAATAGCCATTGTTCCAGGAGACAGAACATTCTTTTCGCTTGGATTATCCTCTGTGATAATACTGGAGTATCTGACGTTCAACACTCCAATGTACTTTGGCATGAATTTCAATAAATTACGGTGATTTAACTCTGCAGCTTCATAGAAGAGGTTTTCACGATTGACTAGGGCCTTGCAAACAGCACGCTTGGAGAAACTAAAAATGGCAGTGTGACCACCCACTTTGTTTTTGAAGGGCCGCAATTCCACGGCCAACGGGAATAGTTCATGATCCACATCATGGGAGTTTGTTTGTTGCTGAGGTTCTTCTTGAGTAATCTGTGAAGTGATTTGTAGTTGGTTGTCCCGGGGACGTTTTGGAGTCGGTGGGTCTGGTTGAGGGGATGAAGTTTGGGACCGGATATACTGTGCAATGCTACGAGGATCAACCTCTTCTATTGAACGGCCCATAC
Organism: Suhomyces wounanorum; assembly: GCA_030568695.1. Classification (NCBI taxonomy): domain Eukaryota; kingdom Fungi; phylum Ascomycota; class Pichiomycetes; order Serinales; family Debaryomycetaceae; genus Suhomyces; species Suhomyces wounanorum. The sequence goes on from JAJMGL010000014.1 coordinate 338,373, forward strand.
CTTTGATCTTGGTGATGTCACCATTGCTGTGGTGTTCAAACTCCACCTTGGCTGTGAGATGCTGGGTTTGGGGCAGATCGGGGGCCATGGTGGCATCTTCTGCTGGTTTTCGCAGGGGAAAGCTGGCGGTCTCCAAATTGCCGTCTGTTTCTACTGGAGTATGAGGGAAATAGGTGGCTGAGGAAACAGGCTCGAGACTGATGGATCCACGATGGTCTCTGGGGGTGGTATCATCGGAAGAAGGCGTGATTTCCACGGATTTCGAAGGCTCTGTTGGGATGGGGTCGGCATCGGCGTCTTCTTTGGACACGGGAGCTCCCCTGAAGAGACGTAATGACCGAGCAGCTTTACGGCCCGTGAGGAGGTTGGGGATGGCGATGTCTGAGGACGAGTGTGATGAGGTGGAGTGTTTGCGAGACACCGAAGGTGGGAGGGTGGAGCTTGCGGGACCCGGGACCTTGGAAGACGTTAAGACGGTGGTTTTGGGGGCATCTGTTGCAAATGCTGTAGAATCATCATCTATGGCTCCCCCAACGTCAGAGGTCCCATCTCGAGTGGATAAACGACGTTGTACCGGAAGTGGAGAAGATGTCGATGGGGTTAATACCGACACTGCATGCGCTGTGCCATGCATCTTTGCTTGCCCGAGGTCCATGGTGGATGGATGCAGTGGCGTGGTGTAGAAAGATGATGGTTTAAGGTGAAAAAAAATTCGATTTGGTCAAATGTTTTGATAATATTGTTAGATAGCGGAGCGAGCACTGTCCACTACTACGGTTGATAAGCCGTCTTCTGGCACGGGGAGCGAGAGCACGTTGCGGAGGGGTAGACGAGCGAAGAGCAACCATGGGACTGGGTGGTGTGGTGGGAGTGTAGAGGAGGTGGTGAACAGGAGGAACTGAAAGTGGAGGAGAAATTGGAGGAGAAAGTGGAGGAGAAAGTGGAGGAGAAAGTGGAGGTAGCTTGCTCTGTGAGGTGCGCAGTGGGTAGTGGAGGGAATGTAAGTGGTTGCGATGGTGCTTTGGTGGAACTGGTGGGGATGTGGGATGCTACGAGACCCAAGCGGATCGTAACCTTCCAGGCCAGGGGTACGGTGCCACGGTTTGTATAGGAACTACGTGGTATGGAATGACATACTGTGTAGAAAACAAATGCAAATGCAAATGCAAGGTAAAGGCAGAAATGGCATGGAATTGAAGGTTGTGTAGTGTGGCACGAGGAAGAAACAACCATTAGAGGGTGAACATCTCGGTAGAACCAGGCCATGGAGTGCTTACGGAGCAATTACAGAGTAATTATGCAGATCATCGGCCCCATGGGCACTTTCCACTATGTGTTCCGTTGAGTGGAAATAGGCGCATTTGACACCTGGGTACCAGCCCCAATAAGCAACCAGGCGCAAAACGTGGTGTCAAAACCCTATGATGACCGGTGGCTGCAAGTGACCAATTGGGATATGCCCAAACGGGACTCTGGTGCTGGTACGATGCAATTCTGCAGCCCATGTGGTTATCAGAACCATCAAACGTGGCTCTCCTGTGCAGGTGCAAACTGTATGCAGCCCATATCAACACCAACGATATTACGCAAAGAACACCCCAGTGGTTGTTTTCTATCATCCACGGATGCGAAATTTTGGTGTAATGCAATGCAACTTCAGTACGGTGCCAGTGTAATTACATGCTGGAGAAGCTAGTTGGTACTGGCACGCGTACTTCATCTCGTATAATTGGTCTATTTCAGTGCACATCCATCAATCGCTATTGTGTAGGTGCAAACGACACAAATCCACCATCGTCCGGTTGAGTGCACCATTTTTGGCAGGAGATTGGCCCTAGCTAAATCCACTCCGAGAGCCCGAAAGCCCGTGCACACATTACTACCCTCCGATGGCCACTCCCCATACTACATTCCTTACTTCCATCGCTTGCAGAGACGTGCGTCACCCAGATTGCCTGCAGCTAACACAGCGCAAGGTGTTCCTTGCATAGGATGAGCATAATCATTCGAAAGCTTAATCCTGGAATGGTGAAAAGTTGCTACTGACCACCATTCGCTCCAGTCCTCGGCCGTCCATTGTATCTGACAGAACCCTCCAATTTCAACGTGTAATCATCTCGGCCCATCGCTCATGTGGTACTCGAGAGTATGTCAGACAATTTTGGTAGTGGCTATAATCACTGTCCTGGAGGTAGCAGCACATTCCTTTAACAATTCTCCACATATCCAGCCATTCGACCCCTGGAACCATGACAACGGCCTCGGAAGCGATGCCAACGTCAGCGATCCGGACCCGGATCGCTTCAATGATACTGGCGGTACCAGTACCAGCATTAACATCACCTCGAAGCTGAGAAATCATCATGTGGATGTGGACCAAAGGGACCCACCCCATGTCGAGGAGATCGCCGAATCGGCATATTTCAAGCATACCACGTTCCTGTGGGACTTCAGCCCGGGAGTAAGCGACCTCGATAACCTTTCGCTTCTTAAGCGATTTCTCAAACAAGTACCCACCAACCAATCAATAACCGTGGATAAGACCCATCCCAACGATACTTACCAGCGGCAAAACGCCACGTTATTGGCATTGAGTCGGAACTCGGAGCTTTTCAAGCTTCTCGAAACCATCCAGAACTTCCAGGACAGGTTCAACCTGAAGTTCAATTACGATTACACCTTTCTCAACAACGAGCCGTTTGAGCCCGAGGTGGTGTATCTCATACTGACGTTGGTGCCACAGGGCCGGCTCAACTTTGGTATGATCCCTCCACACCATTGGGGGTATCCACCCCACATAGACCAGCAATTGGTCCACAAACTATGGGAGCAGGAAAACTATCCCTATGCATCGTCCGCCACATATCGTCATATGTGTCGATACTATTCGGGGTACTTTTACAAGCATCCGTTGGTGGCGCAGTATCGGTACTACTGGCGGTTCGAGCCGGATGTGTGGCAGTACTGTGACATCAACGAGGATCTTTTTGCCTACATGAATCGCCACGGCAAAAGGTACGGGTTTCTTATGAGCCTTTTTGAGTATCTGGCCACTGTGCCCACCCTCTGGGAAAAAGTGCAACAGTACATGGCGAAATATTCACCTCGTGCAGAACTAGCCTCTTTAGTGCGAGACGATGATGACCAGGGATCATACAATTATTGCCATTTCTGGTCCAATTTTGAAATAGCCGAACTCTCGATATTTCAGTCGATGGAGTACAACCAGTTGTTTGAATATTTGGACAGTACAGGCGGATTTTATTATGAGAGATGGGGCGATGCACCGGTCCATACTATGGCGGTGGCACTATTGCTCCAGAAGGGCGATGTGCATTGGTTCGCTGATTATGGCTATTTCCATCCTCCGTATACCAAATGTCCTACCGACCCTTCTACTTATGTGGCTAACCGGTGTACGTGTAATCCCGACCGGGATTTCTCCTACGGGTTCTTGAGCTGCACACCGCACTTTTTGCAGGTTATTGGCCAGGAGGTATGAATGGTAGGGAAAGTAGTTCCGGAATGGGGAGCTAGTGGGCAGTTCTGGGCCGTCATGATTCATGAACAGATTGAGCAGATTGAGCAGATTGAGCAGATATCACCAAAATGACACCATCTCTTCAGGTTATGGGAAGGGATAGGTGGTAACAGTAACTGGACCTGCAAAAGGGAATATCGTCGGCGGTGGCACGGCTGGTCGGATAGAGGATAGAGGGGTATCGACCCTCAGCACCAGTGGCTGGACCGACGGTAGCACCGACCGCAGCACCGACGGTAGCACCGACTGCAGAACCGACGGCTAACACCGGTCATGGTGGCGTGGCCTCATCGATTCCCCCACCTACAGCTGTCATCAACGGCATTTATAGCCATGATTTCAGGTTTGCAGCCATCTGGACCCACGCCATCGCCCGCCCTCTAGCTCAACCAGTTGCTTTCCCTAATCATCGGCATCCTAGTGCTCGTATTCTCCATGCTTTTGCCAGTCCCATTTTGACACGCGTGTTGTTTTTATTGTCTAGCTTACCTGTTCTCTACGTCATACCCTCAATGCATGTTGCCCCACCTCACCATGGCCCACCGTACCGACCTGGCCCACCGTACCGACCACCGGTGCCCAGACGCGTCTGCAGGACCTCCGCCGCCAATTACGCGCTCCCACAGCGTAATTACTGCCCCCAAAGGGCGTGCAGTGTCGCTCCTGCACACAGACACCCGGCTAAACTTCTTCGCCTATATATTGGATCACGTGACCCCGAAAATACCCCGAAAAATCCTCTCCCGCCCTCCAATTGCCCTGTTTGGCTTGGCCCAACTTCCTGTCCTTTTCCTGTGGTTGTGGTTTTGTAATTCTGGCAGTTTCCATAACTTTCTTTCAGATTCTTTTCATTTGCTTGGGATTCATACCGTTTCCCTCATTGGTTCCACCGCTTGCTGTTGCCACATAGGGCCACCCAGTCCTCCCTCCGCTGTCACCTCCCGTTTCTCGTTTCTCGTTACTCGTTACTCGTTACTCGTTCGCAAATCGCCCGCTGGACTCCACAACCCACAACCCACAACCCACAACCCACAACCCACACAACCACATCACCACTCCCTCACCAGGCCCCATTGACCACACCCCATTTGCTCACCTTCCAGAATCTTCTACGCTCCTTCCGTTCTTCTGACACCCTCCCATCACCGCCTGCTGTTCTCGTCCCGTCCCCCGGTGGTTGCCACTTCTCGTCCCTGCTCTGTCGCCGCAGTCCGATTGCATACATTTCTCGCACCGTTGATCTGTCCATTGATCGGCTATTAAAAGCGAGTACTCCACCGAAACACGTCTACGCTCGCCCATCGCCCTGGCAGTGAACAGCACATCCGTTTGCAAGCCGCTGTTCTCATTGCTGACATCCACTTCGTCCCTCCAGAAGGGCCAACATTTCGCCCCGTTGTCTGTCCAAAGTCCATGCCACCATGCATAATCCCATCCGTGCTTTGGTGATCAAATCACGACTCTTCTTCCGTCGCCGACACAAGTCGTCGCTCATCTACTCCATCATAGCATTGGTGGTGTTGTTCTACTTCATCATCTTCCAGAACCTCGTGTTGTTGCAGAATGCCCCCGACTCTGCCAGCTCCGCCAGCTCCGCCATTCAGAACCCAGACCACCAGCTGTCCATAGCCAACGCCATTTCCGAGCTTTTCTCCAAGTTCTCCTTGTTTGGCAAGAAAAAAACCGTTCCGTTTGTCCACACCGACGGCGCTGCCGTGGTGTTGGATGACTCCAAGCCGGTGGACCCCAAGCCCGACTCCAAGCATGCCGACGCTAATGCCAACCTCTCGCCCAAAGCCGATCCTCAAAAGGTCGCCGAGGCCCAAAAAGTCATTGAGGCCCAGAAGGCTGCAAACGGTCAGAAACCCGTCGCCAACAATGTCCACGACTCCAAACAGAAACAAGGCACAAAGCCTTCCATCAATGAAGACGACGATATGCTCGACTCCAAGCCTAACGCTTCAAATGACCTCCTCGCCAATGTTGATGATACTCCTTCCGTGGAAGAGAAAAAAGCCCCAGAACAAATCCCAAACACCAGACAAAAACCTATCATTCCTTACAAACCTCATCCCAAGATTGAATTCTCCTCCAAGGAATTGAAGAGAAAGAAGAAAGCTTACGATTTCTACCAGAAGGTGTTTTCCGTTTTACATGAGGGTAGACCTGTCACTCCCATGTTAAGAGACTACTTAACAAAGGAACGTATTTACCACGCAAGATACGACTCGCTCGCCGAAGAAGACATCGTGTTCAGCGAAGAATATCTTGGCCGGTTTATCGTCACCAAACCAGATGAATTGGTCTCTATGAGAAACCTGCATAAATATGTCGTCGATAACTTGCCAGATAAAGCCCCTTCAGGATTATACTCTGGTAATGGTATTGTTTATGTAGGAGGTGGAAAATTCAATTGGTTAACTTTACTCTCCATTAAATCCATCAGAGCATTAGGAAGTACGCTCCCAATTGAAGTTCTCATCCCACAAGCAGGTGAGTACGAACACAATTTGTGTGAGAAAGTCTTCCCATCTTTGAATGCCCGTTGTATATATATGCCTTATGAGTTACATGACAAGAAGGACGTTGATAAAGGGTTCATTCTTGACAAGGATCCTTCAACCAAATTTGAATTCGAAGGTTACCAGTACAAGTGCTTAGCACTTCTTTTGCTGAGTTTTGAAAATATTTTGATGATTGACAGTGATAACATTCCTGTGCACAATCCTGATTATTTATTTAATCAAGAACCTTTCACTTCTAATGGTATTATTATTTGGCCAGACTTTTGGAAGAGAGCAACTTCACCTGATTACTTCAGGATCGCTGGTCTCGAAATCAGTCAAACCAATTTGCATCCAAAGTATGATGAGATTAACGGATTATATCACCCAGTGGATAAGAAACTTACCCCTGATTTGTTAAGCAAGACTCCTTTGCACGACAGAATGGGAAGTATTCCAGATCCTTCTTCAGAATCTGGTCAACTTATGATCTCCAAGAAGACCCATACTAAGGCTCTTTTAATGGCATTATACTATAATTTGTACGGTCCATCACATTATTATCCACTTTTTTCGCAAGGTTCCGATGGAGAGGGAGATAAAGAAACATTCTTGGCAGGTACTATAGCCACCAAAAACACCTATTATCAAGTTGGTAGATTCTTAAATGCATTGGGTCATTTCGACTTGCTAGGTAACTTCGAAGGCACTGGAATGGGACAGTACGATCCCGCACAAGACTATAAATATTCGAAGTTACGTGCCAAATATGCCGACAAGACACCAGAAGAGCTTGAAAAGCTCAAGGCTAAAGACGAACTTCTTGCCAAAGGTCCTCAAATCTTATTCGTGCATGCCAATTGGCCCAAACTCGATCCATGGGAATTATTCGTGCTGAGAAAGATTTTCAACAAGAAGGCTGAGAGAATAAGGCTTTATGGTACAGGTATGGTCATACGTACTGGTGCCGACTTCGAAGCAGTTCAATGGCAGACTCTGTACGAGCTTTTGTGTGAACTCAAGATAGAACTCGACATTTATAGAAAGGTGGACAGAGACCTCATGTGTAAGGAGCTCTCTCGTCATATCGAGTTTTTGAAGTCGACTACCAACACCCTAGAAACATAGCTAAGAATGCATAATACCTTATTGTCAATTTGTAGTAGTACCTCAATCGCATTTTAGAATTAGATGACAGAAAAGTATTAAAAGTCTGAATAGAAATGCTTGCTCCAATACCAAAAATAGATCATTACTCAAATACCTTTTCTGTGAATATGAATCAAGGGAAACCAGCTAAACTCTCTTAAACCAGATTATTCCCGTATCCTAATACTAAAATAACATAATTTAACAATGTGACACAAAACCACAAGAGCTAAATTGATATTTCAAATCAATAACACCTCACTATCAAAACATCAAAATGGCCGTTCAATTCTTGTTCCTCTTGTCCAGACAAGGAAAGGTTAGATTGTCAAAATGGTACCAGGCACTCTCCCAGAAGGAGAAAAGTAAACGGACCAGAGAGTTGACCACGTTGATTTTGGCCAGAAGGGCCAAGATGTGTAACGTTTTGGAGTACAAAGACATGAAGGTTGTTTACAGAAGATACGCATCACTATTCTTCATTATAGGCATAGATAACGGAGACAACGAGTTGATTTCGCTCGAGTTGATCCATCGGTTTGTGGAACAAATGGACAAGATGTATGGTAATGTGTGTGAGTTGGATATCATCTTTGGATTCGAGAAGGCCTATCATGTTTTAGACGAACTACTCTTGGACGGTGTGATACAGGAATCATCAAAGAGAGAGGTATTGAAGCGGGTTGCCCAGCAGGATGAATTGGAGAACATGGATGAATTCGATAGTGTTCTTAGCTGATCCATGGAACAACACGAAGTAATTTGATTCAATTGTGTAAAGTCACTCGAGGAAGTGAAAATTCACGATCATAAATGGTGCTAGACATTCATATCACGGTATAGAAAATAATCAAACAGTTTAAGGATGGTTGTAGTTACACTTCGGAAAGTTTGGAATTGATCCGTGGAAGCAGAAATTGGAATCAGGATTACTGGTAGAGTTAGAACTGGTGATGCCACAGTTTATCTTCCGCCATGTTTCTTCTTATCACAGGTGATGGAGGAAATATCTCAGCCTCCTCTACAACAAATACAGGTTCCCATTTGGCCAAGACCAAGAAGAATAGAAGTGACGAAGGGCGAAAGCCATGATTTTTCTTATTGCTTGAGTCGTGATTCAGCGTCAATGGTATTACATCAATGCCCAGAGAAGGCTAAATGATATTTCCAAGATTTTATTCAGCTTGGATGGACTATTGCTCAGCAAAGTTCTAGTGGTATGTCAACTTTCAATGTCTTTTATGCATAGATTCCAAGGATCAAATGTAGGTCGATTTCAGACGCAAAAAGTTTAGTTAAATCCGTCATACTTTGTTCTCCAGTAAGAGACAATAGCGATACCATGTGGGATACACAGGAAACTGAAATACTACTGCAATTCACAGATTATCTATGAAATCAATTCTTTTTCCGCTATGGCTAATGGAAGGTCCAATAAAGCCAGGTATAACCCTGCTGGACCAAACTAAATCTACAAAATCCCGTTTCAAGGTTCAAGTGGCAGATTTGCAATCTAGCGAAATGTTGCCACCAGAGATTCGTCAAAATCACATTTCCAGCACTATCCAAACATTGAAACATTGATATTTCAACCGTATTGTATACTGGAGAAATTATTCAATGAATACCCAGAGCGAATGAAAACTCAGGTATTTCATTTGTAGAAGTATCCAATAGCGATTTTCTCGTAAACAACTTCTAAATCGGCACCCTGGCCACAAATCTACTAGGCATAGTCAAAATAAGCTCGAAAATACTATTGCTGTCACACCCACTATTATTCCGGGATTTTTCACTTGCTCATGAGGACAACACTGATGTCCATTACCCCAGGAATGACTGTTCTCGTGGTATTCATCACCATCACCCAAAGAGCTCAAGGCAAACCAGCCACTGGAGTCAATATCTATCAATAATCGGTGATTGTGACGGGTTACGAGCACCACCAGTACCAGGTTCAAGTTGATGACGAATTTCATATTACTGGTCAAGCCCCGATACTGCTTTGTATCGCAATTGTTCGCAGCGAGAGATTATACTCGGCACCCGTAGAAGGTAACAACAAGCATGATGGAACGATTTAGCCTCTACCAAGACTTTTCATCCACTGTCTAAGCATAAAAGGGAACAATACAGAGGATGAGGATGGTAGAAAAGCCTCTGAGGGTACGGAGGTCGGCGAAGCCTGGGTCTGGTGGTTTGGCTGATTACTCGGAGTTTTAATGCAAATAGCTGTAGTGAGAAATGGTACTGGGAAACATCCAATAAGCAAGGAAGCTGTGGGGCCAGTGATTGGAATGCCGTCTACGCATAGGACAGCCAGATACTCCATGCCACCTACGATGGAGAATAGAGGCTTGTGGGGGTTTTGCTGTTGGGAGGGTTGCGGCTTCTGCGGCTTCTGGGGTTCTGAGGCTTCGTGCGCTTCTGGGGCTTCTGACGGTGACGTAGCAAGATATGGGCACCCAGCCGAATTGGTATTGGGACTTGACCAATTCGGAAAGCCGCCAGGCCCCATGACGTCAAAGGCAATCTTCCCCTGAAAGAGACAATTACCCATTCGTAAAATAGACACATGATGGATTAGGAAAATAGGAAAATAGGAAAATAGGAAAACACCTGGCAACTATCGGTCCAGCATCGACCCCAACACCGTTTCGACCTGTAGAAAGCACGAAAACTTCCAGAAGCCCCGACATCCTCAAAGTGTAGCTGTTAATGGATGTGGCCCAGAAGTGGCCCAGAAGTGGCCCAGAAGTGGCCCAGAAGTGGCAACTGCCACAGAAAAGAACTGGAACACATCCGATTGCAGAGAAATGAAGGGGAGCTCCGTGGTGGGGTGGAAATCGCACACCCAACAATCAAACCCTGAAATGGAGAAATACTGGCTATAGCAATGTGGTTACATAATTGGCCTGATTCTACAGTGACAACCCGCCAAAAACTGGAGACTATAGCGACAACGACAACAATCACAATCCCCGCGGTAGTGGCCCCAGTGCGTAAACCAGTGGTGTCGCTACCATTATGCCCCAACTGCTTACTCCTATACCATGGAAAGCAAATGGGCACACCAGTGTGATTGGGGGCACCGTCTAAACAGAGTGGCTCAGTAGTACAATCGCCCCTAGCTATTGGCAGTATCAGCATGTCAAGTGATTGGCGACAGAACAATAGAGACGCTAGATCTATTAATGGAAATGGAACCAACATATTACCGGGGTGGTAGTAAGGGAGTGAAGAGCGATACACAATCGGTAGCGAGGAATTGAATTGTGGCCGCACTATGCGCGTTGCACCACTAGCGTACAAGTTTGCGAGGTAGTCTTTCGTCCAAAGAGCCAGAGATACCCCCAGTAATATTGTATCTAGATTACTATTATTTGGTATTGGTGGCACTGGCGATCCGATGGATGTGACTTATTGTAAGCGCATGACCCAGGCAGATTGGGAACCAATTTTGGGTAGTGGCTAATGGTTAATGGTTAATAGTTAATGGTTAATGGTTAGTGGTTAACATGGCCGGTTTGGGGAATGTAAATTTTCTGGCCACCCACACCACACTGATGCTCACCACAAGTTACAGTGGCAATCTGGAAGGCTCGGAACCACATCTCATCAAACATCCGATGCCAACACTGGGCCCCTACCATGTCCCACCAGTGAATGTATCAAAAGGAGGGAGGTTGCAGAACCCGAATGCCCAACACTGGGAACACTGTGCCCGAGGTGAGAATGCAGGTCAAGGGAGCTAGCGAGAAGTGAGAATGCAGGCCAAGCGAGCTAGCGAGAGCTAACAATTCAAGCCGCAGGAGCTAGCGAGAGCAAGACTATTGTCACTAGCAAACCCCCACCAAACCACCGCCAAACCCCCACCAAACCACCGCCAAACCACTTATACACCAAAGACCACCCAACTGGGACCCATAGGAAACTCTACACATTCTACCCTGGAAGAACCGGTTCTAGAGCCTTGGTAACGTCCACCATGTCATGTTCCCGCCGTTGTTCTTGAAACACCAAATACCATAATCACTGAGTCCATCTATTACCATGCCTCCCTCCCTCGCTACATCGCTACATCGCGCCTCTACCGACCCACCGCCAATCCCCCAATCCGCGTACCCTGCCAAAAATTACCCCTACGCCCACCCTCCTGCACATACCTCGCTGGCTACCACCAGCGACATGTCCCGCATTTAAGCCTTCGCCAGTGCCGTGAATATGTGCCCTCCCTAGCCATCATCCAGCTGGAGGTTTGTGAGATGAATTAGACCAGAATTTGCTCTCGGTGTCATCTTGTGCTTTGACATTTCCCCACTCCAAGCCCTGGCGCCTCCATCCTCCCCAGACGAAATGCCCTTGTTTGCCGAATCCCTGCACTTGCGCATTTGCCAGTGCACGCCAGGCAAACCTTGTGTACCACCTCGCACAATTTGGGCCAGTCTCAAATATCCCTCGTCCCTGCACTTACGCATCCCCATTACTTCCTGTAGTGGTAATGCGGCCCACAATAGCTTGAGGGATTTTTTGTATTGGTTACATCATCGTGTTGTCGCAGCCGGGCCCAATTTTGCAGTCCATATTGTACCCTGGAATTATTTAACCTGGAAACCTGCCCTCCACTCCAAGTTGGTTGATTTTGATTTTGATTCTGATTGATTCTAGCTTTCATAAGTTTGGTTGGTTTGGTTTCGGTTTCAGTCTCGGTTTCGATCTCAGTCTCGGTTTTGGCTTTGGTTTAGGTTTGGGTTTGGGTTTCGGTTCCGCTTTAACTTCACATCCACATCCACATCCACTTCAACTTCACCTTCCACTTCAACATCAACTTCAACAGTGTAATATCCACTGTTGTATCTGAAGGTTAGGTTCCTCCGTTCTAACTCATATTGCTGGTTGGGGCCTTCTTCTAGTGTTTTCCGGCGTTTCTGTTTTCCGGCCTTTCTTCTGCTGCTTTCTGGCCGTTCTCACTCCACGGCTTGTACCCTCTGGCTCACCTGGTACCGTTTCTGGCTTGACCATTTGCTACCCAGTTAACTGTTGTTGGCCATCTCATATCACTCCAGTCCGCCATGTCGATACTATCTAAGAAAAAGTCCACCTCCCTGACCTCGTCTGCAGCCACCTCCTCCAGCTCCGGGTCCAACAACTATACCACATCCAAGTCGAACTGCTGTTTCTCCAAATTCGACGAGAAAAAGGACTATGTCAAGCGTTGCTCCATGAAGGGCAGCGTCAAGACGGCGCCTCGCCTGGTGTCCTTCTGTCTCGGAAAGAATTAGGCCCGCTGCCTCCGCACACTCCCAGCACTTGGAGGATTGGATGGATAAGTTACTTGGAGGTCAGGACCTGTTTTTACGTCTGGTTTTTCCTCCACTCGTTCAGTGAACTGCCAGCCAAGACATGGCCTCAGTGGTTCTGCCCTCCCCATCAAGAAAAATTTATTCTTTTGACAAATAGTCAATTTTCGATCCTCCAGGTTCTCCCTTACTTTCCCCTGGCCAGACTGGTGGTAGTCTGGTCATCCCGAGCCTCTGTCCAAGAAGCTTGCAAATAAAATTCTGTGGGTGGAACCACTGTTGTGACTACACTGCGAGCATCGCTAGTGACCCACCACCTACACCCGCAACGGTACAGTGACATTGGTCAGTGTTTCGATGGCACGACGTGTGTTTCACCACTTGCCGCTTGCCGCTTGCCGTAAAGCGACCCCAGGCTTGCCTGTTACGAATTACGATTGGGACTCAACTGTGTAAAATTACTTCAATCTTGTATAATTAGGGAATACACCGGAATCGAAAACGATGTAGGGCTGAACACAATCTCCTACCAGCCCCGCGTAATCCAAAGCCCAATTAAATTCCATGCACAATTTCTTTATTTCGGATATCATTTACAGTTTTCATCGAGTTTATACGTTTAAAGCTTCCAGGATGGGAGGGCAATTGTCATAGACAACCTAGGGCTCGTGGTCATCCAGTCATATTGTTCATTCAGGGTCGATTACTGGTAGAATCTGAAGCACCCACTAAAATTGTTCCCAGTTTCAGATGGCCAAACCAAATCACCAGTTGCCTGCGGTAGATTCGTGACGAAAGTTGCGTTACACTCAGGTAACATTGCGGGTTTGTTCATATTGAAGATATAATGGGAATGAAACAGCACTCGCCAGTTTAATTTTCGTGTTCCAGAACTGGAGGTTTCACTATCATACTAATTTACTTCATCTGGAGGCTTTACTATATTCCATCCGCTTAATCGTGGTTGCATTGCGGTAGTGCCAACTGGGGGCCGGGGGCGTAGGGATCCTGACTACGGTTCCATGGATAACTTCAGTATTCCATGGAAGGTGTTACGTCCGTTCGGTAGTATGAGGTGGAGGGGTCTGTATATAACCTGCACCACGGAGTTTCTGGAACTTGTGTGACTGGTCACTTCTATTTACGAATTTTCGTGGCGATGGGGCCACAATGTACACTTACCACCACCACTGTCACTACCCCTGAACCAAACCATGCCATTACAACAAACATCATGGCCAATTTGGGACTGCCAAATCATGGAAGATTGCCAGCATGCGGGCCAAGGCAATGTACGAAGTGAAAAATGTCACCACCGCCGTGGCTGACTCCGAGGCTCGATTAGCTTGCCCCCATGGCTGACTCGGATGGTACATCTGGTTCTGCATGGTGTCGGCAACAATACTCCTTAATTTTCCCATGAGTTATCATCTCGTAAATGTCTGTTTCTGTCAGGTGCTGCACTTGGAAAGTGAAAATTTTTAGTTTCAGTGCAGGCCCAGGATCTTCCATTGGTGCCAATTGTAAGGTGATGGACTGGTGGTACGACGTGGTCGCATTGTTGGCACCGTCAAATGGCCGTGTGGCTGTCGCCGTACATGCAAGGACTTTTGTGGATGTGCAGATTCGTAGTACCTCCACAAACTCTGAGACAACCTTCTCACCTCTGATTACTCAACGTAAACCGGGCACTGGATTGCTCATCTTCCTTACCTGGAACATAACCTAATTGACCACGGGATCACTCAGATGTTTGGCCAACATGCCACTCCATTCATGAGAGCAGTTCCACGAATGGACCAGAAATGTAACTGTGCACCTACATCGAGTAAAATTGGTTTTCTTTTTTACTCAATTAGTCAAAATTGGCAATGTCCTACCTTCAGATATTTTCCAAGGAGTCTTAGTAATAACGGAATTCCTAAGTTGAATACTTCTAAAATTACACACGAGAACTGGTGAATTTGGTGAGCGATATATCGGTAATAAACCTCGATTAATTGGTTCCCTTTAAATTATCAAGCAATAAGGATTTTGATTCTGGTAATCACTCTGTCTTAGTTGGCTTCTACACAGTCTCAGTGTTAGCGCATTGGAGCTAGTTTACTCAAGTTTCGGCCAATTTTTCACCACCACAATTTATAGCTACATATGTACAAACGCTCGTAGAGTCATGGTTCCACTGTTCTAGAATCACAACTGAACTAGCATTCAATCTATCTTCCGGGCTAGAGAGGACGAAACACACTAGGGACTAGGTCCGGCATGAACGCTCATTGCAAGTGCCCGGTATTAGCATAATTAAATTTTTCACTTCATCATCGCAGTTATATAGTATATGGTCGTGTTCCTACCGCATCACTTCATGGGGCTCCAAGTGTGCCATTTTTTATATGATATCAAGACAAAACAGCAACCTGTGATGCTATCGTGGCATATTTAAGCAGGTTAGGTGGTTTCAAGACCCTCGAATTTAGGTTTCAGTAACTATTTAACTTAATATTCAGTGAGCCAAGTATGTGGGTAGAAATACATGGGAATAAAGTAATGTATCATTAAATTTAGAGTACTAGCCAAATCTACTGCTAGTTTTTACCTTAAAATGAGTCTAAATCTCGGTGTCAAGGTTGGTCTATTCTTAAGTGTGGCTTCTGTTCCTGTATTTTTTATTTACTTCCTTGGGATTATGGATATCATAATACTGTGTCAATGCATCATGCAAATGAACATTCGCTAAAAAATTATTTCTTTCTTAATCTATGCAAGGATTCCACCTTTATTCTTTTAGAAAGACCTACTCTAGGTGAGTTCCTTGCAGGATTTGTTCTTCCAAGGATATCTGCAAGACTAGCATTCGGACGTTTGAACCTACCCTTTGGTTCAAGTTTTGCCGGTGTAGAGGAAATCATCGCGTTAAGAGATTTCGTTTCTTTGTTTATAGTTTCCTTCAGCATACTTTTTGCATGAATCTTTCCGCTTGCATCACTAAGATCACTTGCTTTGGTTTCTTCGTTTTGTTTCGCAAGAGTATCTTCACCCTTGTCTATTATTTCTGGGATATGATCAATTTCTAAACCAGCTATTTTATTTAACTTTTTTGGTGAACTTTCTTGTGCTTTTAATACGTTTGGAGACTTTTTGACACTATTCATCTGTTTAGCTTGCTGAACCTTGTTACTTATATTTTCTTCGTCGTTCGTTACATCAACTGGAGCTGAAGCAGGTTTTGTCGATTCAAAATCGTTAGATATCAATGAATTATCATTATTTGACCGAATTGTTTGTGCATTACCAAATTTGTTTTCACAATCGGAGAAACTAGGTGTAAAATTAATGGTGCTAAGCGATGCATCACTGTTGGAATTAAAAGGAATTAGGGGACAGAATTTTGGTTTCTCTGTAGCTATGGAGCCAGTGAACTCCATTGGCTCTTTGCGCTTTCCAGACTCGTTGGGTGTCAACTCTATAGGTGTGGACTCTGTAAGCGATGACTCGCTGGGATCATGTTGTATTACTAGTGAATATGTGATTCTTTCCTTCCGCTGAGGTTGAAGATGCAGTTTAGCTTGTTGATTAATTAATGCTTCAGTGGTGACTGGAATTTCAAAGTTGGTATGTAAACTCTGAGATGGTAAAAATTGTGACACACTCTGTGTATCAAGAGCTAAGTTCATTCCAAAATAATTGCTTTCTAATTCGGGCACAGCCCTATCCTGCGTTGAAGACAATTGCGATTGGTAATCACCATACTCAAAGCGGCTATCTCCAACGCTTGCAGAAAGGTCTTCAGCTTGGAAATTACAGTTGCTAAACTGAGATGCAAATTCAAAATCCTTGTTGGAGTCGACTCTAATAGGGACCTTTTGGGAGCTTGTCAAAAGCTCTGGTTCGTCTTCGCTATCAGTAACTGTATCAGGCGAAACTCTCGAACTAGCTCGTCCGGTATGAACATCATTTGGAAGTAGTATGACATCGTCATCGTCATTATTAGTTGCTAGTAGCCTCTCGTTCATCGAGCTATCTCTAATTGCGTTGAATTCCTGTTCTTTTAATGCTTGTAAATGAGGTTGCTCTTGTATTTTATCTGATATACCATGTGCTATGCTTTCTTTTTCATTCTCTAATTGGACATTCTCAACTTCTTGGTCTTTCTCCTCTTTGCTTTTCGTCCTCAAAATTGGACTTGTTCGCTGAGTCTCCACAAGAAAACTAATTGGTATGGATTTTGTAACGTTCTTTTCAACTTCTGTATCGTTTTTAGTGGCTGTGTTGCCATTTTTATGCAATATATCATCAAGCTGCAAGTTGGAGATATGAGCATTTTCGTGATGTTTTGAATTATTGATATGTGACAATAGTGTTTCCGATGGGTTTCCACTGGACGAACCCCCAGTTCTTTTGGCCTCAATCATATTCGGGTTGGAAACATTTATGTTGATCTCTTGAAGCACTCGATGGGGAACTGGCGCCTTCATTTGACTAGAATTGTAATCTCCATAGACATGAATTTTGGGCCTCTTTTTCGGTTTCCGGGTTTCTTCCACGTTTTGGCTAAAAAGACTCGCCACCAGACTCGATACCCCTGAACTGACCACTCGTGGCCTATTCAACACATTTCGGTCTCCAATGGACCAATTTTGGTCTTCGTGGTTGGCCATATTGGTATGTTTACAGTCGCGTTTGATAGATCAATATGGTAAATTTGTGATAAGCGTGTCGAGAAGTGACTGATCATTAAAAAAATTACAAGTTTGTCGGACTTTTGGGCAATTGGGGGATTAAAGTGACCGGTAGTTACCCTTATTTGAGTATGCTGATTCATTTATGAATTAGGTGTGAAGAAACTTGTATACCTTGTTAAGAAAAGTCAAGTTGTCACGTGATTCGATTAGAGAATAGATGCCAGGAAGGTAATAGCACATAATAAACGAACCCAAAGAAGTGTGTATGTTTAAGTGGAATAAATTGACAATTATGAATGTTTAATATATCAATTTAGCAATAATATGAGTATCTAGTAGCGGCCTCGCATCTAATTGTGAGTATTAAAAAGATATCAGGTTATGGATACAGTGCTTACTAGAAATGGGTATGGAGGCCAAAAATCAATTTTCTGACATATCGTGGGTAATTATCACTTTCATGGTCTTGTGGATGATCCTAATGGTTGTTTTTTGGGGATTTTGCAATAATTTAGGTAAAATGATTTCTGTAATGGTGTGCGCACGACTACGTACCTAAAATCAAATTTCACCACTTCATCAATAACTATATGGCTTCATTTATTCATTCGTTACCTCGGTATGCTTGAAAGTACTGCTGAAGCAGGTTATCTTCAAGGATTCTTCTGGTTTATTAGATGAATAACGCGTTTTGCCGTAATTTGTTCGGAAATCGTCACTTCGTGGGCCTTTCAAGTGTATATCACAGCGTTACTTGCAGTTGACCTAAGGAACCAGGCAGTATCCCGGAGGACTCTTGAGATAGCCTACTAGTTTTTTTAAAACCCATACTGCAATACTCTAGAAAACGTTTGGTTGGAATCAAGAAAATATTTCCTGGAACTGGTTCAGTTATTGGTAGTCATTTCTGGCACCTTCTAACATCCTAAAATACGACACTTGCTTACAAAGGAGAATCAATTGAACATCAATTGAAGTCTGATTGAATTTCAAAATGCAACGTCGTCACTATTTCGGCTCGGATGTAAAAATGGCTGATCCGTTCCAGGAAGAATTCTTGGTGAGGCATGCTTGACATGTACGGTTTATTTTATTGGTTTTGTTTACCTGGGGGGCATTTGCCACAAAAAGAGGTCTTTAAGTTTTGAGTTCAATGGGAAAATGTACTTCCAGCAAGATGTGGGGCTACTAGTGTTTCGGAAGCTTTGGATATCCTTTAGGTGGAAGACGCCAATTAAGTGGTTCTCATGAATTCTTAACATGAGTGGAAGTCATTTTCTTTAACCATTCTACGATTTCTTTTACTCTTCATAAAACCTTTCCTGTGGGGCTCAAGACCATCTTTCCGGAACCAAATATTGACCCTCCTTCAGATCTCAACCAACACGTTTTCGCCGCATCAGAATGTGAAATACCCAACTTGACTGGCGCCAACTTCATATCAAAATTGAGGTATTTTTGTATTATTAAGCTAGTCTTCAGGCTATCCTAACCGAGAGGATTGATCCAATGTAACTTGCATGTTGAAGACTTATATCTGGAAACAGTTGGATACATCAATGCCTCTTCAAGTTTTGACGTGGGTTGACCACTTAGGAGTCTATTATCGTTGGAATCTTGATAACAGCATGCCTTTCTTTTGAGATAGAATGATTATGGGGTTTTGTATGTATGAAAGAGAAGGTTTGAGACATTACTAACATTATTTTTTCCCCACTATTGCTAACAATAGATATTAATTGAAGAATCTCGTATCAAGCAGAATTAGTAATCAATTGAACTCATATCTGCAGGTCCAGTGATTGACCCTGTCCTGAGACGGGTGGCATTGGACATATACATGTAGCGTTTGGAGGCTTTGCATAATGTCTTTCAACTAAGATACAATTCGGCGTTCCGGTGTTAACACTCTTTACGGACTAGTAAGGCTGAGATCTACTAATGAAAGTATCGCGGTAATTAAGGTTTTCGCACCTCATTAAATTTACATTATTCGACAAAAGGGGAATGATAAGATTAGAGATTAAATAATAGAAGTGTATCAACAAGAAAACCTCTAGACATGAAGAAGGGGATGTAACTTTATAAATGAACCCAGGCTCACATGATAACACATTTGGCGCAAACGCTCGAGCTCTTCTCCTCCACTGGAGCGGATTGTGCGTTTCTCTTAGACTTGACGATTTCTTGCTCTCCGTTGACAGTGTCCTCCGAAGATGAAACTAACTTCTCTTTCTTTACTTTCTTTGATTGATCTGGGTAAAACTTCTTGGCTAAAGTGACAAAGTTCTCACCGTGAATTCTAGCAACAGTCAATTCCAATTCAGAAGGTTGTCTAGATCCGTCGGTACCAGCGTAAGTACCAGCTCCGAAGGCAGTTCCTGAGTGGACTTCTTCCATGTTGAACAATTGTGGGGCCTTGCCTCCCAAGGTGATGATAGGCATACCGTGATGCACTAACACACTAATGGTAGATCTGACGGTAGACTCTTGTCCACCATTGGCAGCTCCGGTAGAAACGTAAATACTGGCAGGCTTACCGTATAAAGAACCTTGGGACCACAAACCACCAGTGGTGTCCCAGAATGTCATCCATTGGGTTGGAATAGAACCGAATCTGGTTGGCACACCAAAAATGAAGGCATCGTAAGTAGCCATCAATTCAGGAGTGGCAACCTTGATGTCAGCAGGTTTCTCTGGAGCGTACATTTTTTGCAAGACTTCATCTGGCAAAGTCTCGGGGATTTGA
Source organism: Suhomyces wounanorum (assembly GCA_030568695.1). Classification (NCBI taxonomy): domain Eukaryota; kingdom Fungi; phylum Ascomycota; class Pichiomycetes; order Serinales; family Debaryomycetaceae; genus Suhomyces; species Suhomyces wounanorum. The sequence goes on from JAJMGL010000014.1 coordinate 358,298, forward strand.
AGAATGTCCACTTGAGACGTCACCCCGACACGTTCAGCACCTTCTTTAATGGCTTTGGCCAAGATGGTACCATGTCCATAAGTAGAATATTGAATAATAGCGACCTTCATTTTGAGAAATTAGTTGAGTTTTTTTCAAGTTTAATCAATTGAGGTGGATCTGATGCAAGTTTTAACTTCAGCTGTGCCATACAAAGCTGGTTGCTTACATTAGCAAAACAATTCCTTAGTTATCAACTCTTACTAAACTCTTACAAAATAAAGTTCCAAGAAAAATATTTTCCTGCCACGCCATCTGGGATACCATCTCTCAAAAAATACCCCCAATTAGGATGGACACCACGCAGGGCTCGCGATTTACGGGATATCGATGACAAACTCACCAAGAAATGATTACAAAAGTCTTACAAATAACCAACCATAGTGAGTTGTTCAACATTTCACCCGATTGCTGATGTAATGAAGTATTACGCGATTCAGCATTGGGGGTTGTGATATAAAAGCATTGCAACTTCTTCGAGTATTATCATCAACTCAACAGTTAATTCAAACACACCACACTCATCAAAATGACCAAAGTCGCTATCATTATCTACTCCTTATACCACCACATTGCCACCTTGGCTGAAGAAGCCAAGAAGGGTATTGAAGAAGCTGGTGGTGAAGCTGTTATCTACCAAGTTCCTGAGACCTTGTCTCAAGAGGTCTTGGCCAAGATGTACGCCCCAGAAAAGAAGAACTACCCAATCGCTACTCCAGATACCTTGGACCAATATGACGCTTTCTTGTTCGGTATTCCAACCAGATTCGGTAACTTCCCAGCCCAATGGAAGAGCTTCTGGGACAGCACCGGTTCTCAATGGTCCAAGGGTTCCTTGCACGGTAAGATTGCCGGTGTTTTCGTCACCACTGGTACTCAAGGTGGAGGTCAAGAAGAAACCGTCATCAACTCTCTCTCTGTGTTGACCCACCACGGTATCATCTTCGTTCCATTGGGTTACGCTAAGACCTTCGCACAACTCTCTAACGTTCAAGAAATCCACGGTGGTTCTGCTTGGGGTGCCGGTTCCATTGCTGGTCCAGATGGTTCCAGACAACCATCTGCCTTGGAATTGGAAATTATTAACATTCAAGGTAAGGAGTTCCACGGTCTTGCTGCTAAGTTGGCTTAAACTCGTGTCTCCAATTGTGCCGCGCACGACGTGCCTTTTTTTCTAGTATAAACTTCAATTTTATATAAATGCTGAATAGTATGCATTGACCCATAGAATTGCTTCTCTTGTATTGCATATGGCGTTTCCTAGGTTTTTGTATGACTTCCGCTTTCTTTTGCATCCAAACTGCACCAATGGAAACGGTGGTGGAAATATGTGTGGGGAGTTTTAATGTCACAAAATATACGGTTATCGCTAATGCTCAAGCATTGTGAGATTTGCATTAGACTACTTTTAATACGTACTTCAGAAAACCCTGTTGCAGCTTACGTACAGACCCTTATCAGGACAGAAGCTGTTATTGATGTTAATTATAGTGTCGAAGTTTACAATCTTAGTTTTCACATAGATGCAGGACTCGATTTTGCAACTTGTAATATTCCCTTGTTACGTCATCCGCCATATAATCGACAACTTCACATTTAAGATCCACAGTAATATAGAGTCAAGTTAGCACATTGTTTCACGAGTTTGGTAAGTGTTTCCAGAAACTTTGAGGAAATTTCCCTATTCTCATTTGATACTAGCATGAAGCAGTCTAAAATCGAATCCACTTGCTTAGAAGTCCTTGGCCAACGAGAATTATCACAGTTGAAGCCCAGACCTCGGAACCAAGGATACAATAGTCCCAGCCCCAGTAGAAATTCGATAGTCTCGCAAATTGGAGCTCTAATAAGCTCAAACCACAAAAAATGGGGCAGTCTTCGAGCTGGAAAAGTATCACAATGTAGCTACTGTGGAAGAGGCTTTACAAGCAATTCGAGACAATTTCTTCATTTTCAAGCTATGCACACTAGGGATGTCCATAAACACGCTATAACAAATACCGTGGTTGATTCAGATGACTACAATACAGAGTTTTCCATTCTCACTTCAGATAATATGGTTTCAGAAAAGCCACAAGATATTGTGTTGCAACCGAAAATGCTCAACATGAGACGAAAAGTTCTTTGAACCTGTTTGAACTCATCTTTTTCTTTCTACGAATGAACAGTTGGATTGTAGAAATGAAAAAGATATTTTGTTCAAACTTTTATTTTGCTATTTACAAGTACTATGCTATACCAGATCATTCCTCGTCGCTTTCTTCATCAAAATTGAATCCAAAACTGAATTGTTTGGTTTCTTGTCCATCCTTGCTAGTGTCTAAGGTCACAAGCCTTTCCCATGCTTCACTTCTACCTTCCTTTAATTCCCTGGCTTTTTTCTCAATCTTTACTAATGTTTTTGTTGCGTCTTCCAATTCTTTTTGCATTCCATTATGTTTTAAAAGTACTTGGAACATTTCAAACACTGGCATCGGTGGTAAATTTGCAATTTCTCCACAATCTTCATTCTCAATCTTGTCATCCAATACTAATTCCTCATATTGATCATTATATTCCTTGAGTTTAAGAAGATTTTCATCGTCAAGATTTTCTTCCATTTTAAAAATATGATCAAGCACCTTTTTCACATTTTTTGGACGGAATCCACTGATTTGTGACAGCTTGTTCTTTAAGAAATTTAAAGCGTTGGCTAATTTAGAGCTTGGAACGAAGTTTTGCGTTAATGCAACTGAATCGTCCAAGTTGATAACTGAATGCCACCAGCCAGCAGGAACATACATACATTCACCTGGAAACGTTACCCCAATTAAGCTTTCCTCGATTTTCAATGCATCGTTGAAAAATCCAGAAATAACCCATTCTGCAATTCCCACAGGTGAAGTGACTTCACTTTCTTCATCATCTGTTCCAACACCCGGTGGTGTAATATTAGGCGGTAACATGACCCATAACTTTCTACCAGTCAAAGCGGTATTCCATGCAGAAGTGTAATTAGGATCTTTATGAAACGTTGATCCAGACCGCTTGGGACCAACAATCAACCATGCGTGATCCGGGCGACAATTCACCTCATCTTTCACATTTAAGAGTGTGAATAAATCATTTTTGAATATTGGAGGTACATTGTATTCATTTCTTAAAGTGTTCATTGCAACACTACTGCAATCAAACAAATACAATGGGCTTTCGTCAGAGTTTTGCTTCAAGTATGCATCATAAAGGGAAAGATCCCATTCCACAGCTTCTTGCCTGAATTTCACATGTGGAAATCTAGTTAATAATGTGTCAAAATCCCACCTTGGCCATCTACTGCTATCATTGTTGGTGAGAATGAAAGGAGAATTATGATAAAGTGAGCTGAATTGTTCGGTGGACATTTCATTTTCGGCAATTCTAGGTATTCTCCCATGAGGTAATGTCTTGAGTGAATTATTCAAGGCATCTTGATGGAAAATAGTTTCTTCTTGAATGATCTTGTGGAAGACTCTTTCATAATCTATTTGAGAGCACTGAAATGGTCTGTATAACGCATCAGAGCACAACAAGTTATCGGGGATTTGCAATTTTGCTTCTTTAGATTTGTCTAATTTCAATACATTACATCTCCACGATCCATACCATTTAGATTCATCATATCCATCTTTGAGTCCTTTGATGTAAAGTTTTTTCCAAATTTCTTCGTCATATAAGTAAGCATACATTATTCTGGATGTATGTGATAAATTTTTCAAGGAATCTACATCATCAATAAGTGACAAGAACGTCATCATCATTTCATCGGAGAATTTTGCAAATAGACCCATTTGTGCATCCTTTGATAAGTGCTTGTCTTCATGCTCCACAGGTAAGAAAGCATTTCCACCAGGCTTCACATTCAATGGATGTCTGGTGCTTCTACTGAATAAAGAGACATTTCTGGGGTGATCTGGGTATCTTTCTTCGTTGAGTCTTCTTTTCTTGCTTTCTTGAACATCTTCAATCTTTGAGTTGGAGATTATATCACTTGTTGGTGCATTAGGTTGTGTCATTGTGCGTTATCAATGATATCACCAGGAGAGTTCAAGGCTCATCATCTCATTTTTCAAATTGACATCATACAATTTAGGATTCGCACTAGCCGCAAAATTCAAATCCATCTATATACTTAAACCTTAGGAACAAGTTTCATTAAAATAACGAATGAATATCTCGAACATTATTAATATGTGATTCATTTTTCAATTGTTGTTCTATCTTGCAAGTTTTATATTTAAATCTTTGAGATACTTGTTGATGTAAACAATCGCATCTGATGAATATTGGACATACAGCAATTTATGTTCGACCTTTAAATAATTACAGAGCCGACGAAGATTAGTATCATAGAAAAGTTTTTTCAAACTCAAGTATTAATTATGGTCAAATTAATCATTATTATACTCAATTATTCAAGTAATTGTTTATTTACTACTTTTTACAATTATATGGAAAATATTAGAACCTGGAAGTTTTTCAAAAGATCATGACTTGAAATTTTATTTTGGCAGCAATACTAGTAACACGTAACACATTAAAACAACTGCTATCACGTCACTTTTGTCCTTTTATTCTAAATCACTCCATTAATCAATTTATGCTGCTTACATCAGCATAACTGTCAGCTGACTCATGATATAATAATCATACCTCATGGTATACGATGGCGTGCCTCGAAAAAGTAACCTGATGCTCAAATTACTTAGACCTTTATCTTCACATTTACCATTCAACAAGGGGTGTTTTCCATTGATATCAAGCATTAACTCCCGATACTTAACCATGAGTCGCAAGCCTGAAGATCCTCTCATTTTCAATCCCGATACCTATCAATACACCAAAGGCCATTTGAAGGAAAGCGAGGTAGATAGTGATCCATTCAAGCAATTCCATTTGTGGTTTAAACAAGCACAGAATGAATTGCCCAAGGATTCGGAAATCATCACCGAATCCACCGTCTTTTCCACTGCCAGATTGCCTTCTGGAAGAGTATCTTCTAGAGTGGTCTTATTGAAGGAATTGGATCATTCTGGGTTTATTGTGTATTCGAACTGGGAGTGCTCCAAGAAGAGCAAGGATTATGCTACCAACAAGTATGCGTCATTAACGTTTTTCTGGCCTCATATTCAGAGACAAGTCAGAGTAGAAGGGCTCATGGAGAGAACAGATAGAGAAACCACGGTGAGATATTTCAATACCAGACCAAGAGGTTCGAAGATAGGCGCATGGACATCTCCCCAATCCCAAGTGATCAAGTCGAGAGATGAATTGAACCAACTCAACGAGGAATATACCGGCAAATTCAAACACTTGAGGGACGACGAGATTCCATGCCCCGAAAATTGGGGAGGCATGAGAATCGTGCCTTTGGAAATCGAGTTCTGGCAAGGTGGATTGAGTAGACTTCATGACAGAATCACTTACACCAGAGATACTTCCGAAGATGAATGGTCTACAGCACGTCTTGCACCATAAAAGTGACCCGGCACCTCAATTCCAAACATCAATGTTTAGTTCCTATACATAGCTTCTCATTTCCATTTATTTCTAGACTTCTCCCTCTAGCAGGTGTATATACATGAATTAGAATCTATGTTTACTTTGACAGTTTAAGCTGGGACTTTGCGAATGGCAACGGCTTTTCTCTCACTGGAATCCACTTCTTTTCTTGCATTCTGATTTGATCGTCGGTCAAGTACTTACCAGGATAAACCAAGGTTTCATCCACAGGATCCAAATTGGTTTGAGGAGTTTCGGTGTCTTTGATCAAGCCGTCTTCACGCTTCTTGCCCTTCAAGAACGCTCTGATTTCAGCAAAACAGTTCATACACATGAAATGGGATCTCTTCACATGGCCACAGGCTGGACACCTTACGATATTATTGAGTTGCTTGATTTGCTTGTCTCCGGGAGCGTACAACTTGGTTCTGTGTCTTCTGTACGACATCTTCTTCTTTGGGGCAGCCTTGACGATGGTGCCGTTATCTATCATGAATGGGGGGACTCCGTTGTTGTTCTCGATTTGATGTCTCAACTCCTCCAATCTGCCATCTGGAGCGGTAGAGGACCGGTTGAAAATGCTATTTATGGAAAGTGCAGGCACTCTGGGCAACCATCCCCAGAGGGTTTGCATCACAGCAGTAGTGCTGCCCAATCTTAAGGCCATAGACATATCTGGTGGTAAGGGGAAAAAATTTCACCGTTAACAATTTTGATACTTTTTTGGGGTCACGTGACCCACACACAACGTGACCCAAAATTTACCAAGCAAGAGAAAACAGGCAATATGTAGCCCATCGTTTCCCCTTCTCGCACTATTTAGACGAACAGCTACACACCACAGCTTTAACTACTTTTAGGTTGGGTCGTGCGCACACCGGTCTTTCTACGCGTGTCAACCATATTAACCGACAACTGTCTGTAAACATCCCACCACTATCCATCATGTCTGCCTCTGTGGAAGAACCCAAGAACACCCTCCCCAAGAAATATGTTGGTTTCGACACCATCACCACCCAAATCGAAAACAGGCTCTTGAAGAGAGGATTCCAGTTCAACATCATGGTTGTTGGTAGATCAGGCTTGGGTAAAAGCACCTTAGTCAACACCCTCTTTTCCTCCAAGTTGGCACTGTCCAGTGGAAGAAAGCACACAGCCGAGCCCATTGAGAAGACCACCGAAATCAAGGTCAGCTCCCACAGCTTGGTGGAGAACAATGTTCGTTTGAACATCAATGTCATTGACACACCCGGCTTTGGAGACCAGATCAACAATGAAAAATGCTGGGAACCATTGGTCAAATATATCAAGGAACAACACTCGCAGTACTTGAGAAAGGAATTGACCGCCCAAAGAGAAAGACACATCCCAGACACCAGAGTCCACTGCATTTTGTATTTCCTTTCCCCCAACGGAAAGAAGTTGAGACAGTTGGACATCCAAGCATTGAAGAAGTTGAGCGAGATCGCCAACGTGATCCCTGTGATTGCCAAGTCCGACGCCTTGACCCTTGACGAGCGTTCCGAATACAAGAAGCTCTTGCAAAACGAATTCATCAAGTACAACTTCAACATCTACCCTTACGACAGCGAGGAATTGTACGACGAAGAAAGACAGTTGAACGAGGACATCAAGTCCTTGATCCCATTCGCTGTGGCCGGCTCCGAAAAGGAGATCCAAATCAATGGAGAAACCGTCAGAGGAAGAAAGACCAAATGGGGTGCTATCAACATCGAGGATGTCAGCCAATGTGAATTCGTCTTCTTAAGAGATTTCTTGACCAGAACCCACTTGCAAGACTTGATCGAGACTACTGCCTTAGTGCACTACGAAACTTTCAGATCAAAGCAGTTGATTGCCTTGAAGGAGAATGCAAGCAACCACCCAAATAGACTGTCTGTTCCAATTCCTGCTCAACAATCCCAGAGCGAACTCAACGGGGCTGCTCGCGCCTGATTGCTTATAGTGCAAGTCTTCCGACTTGAAATTGAATCCCAGTGGCGTGCCCTGGGGCCAGTATGTAGTCTCAACCATTCCCTTCACTTCCTTCTAAGAGTGATAATTTGCTTACGTAGTTAAAGTCATCTAATGTATATGTTTGTCTAAACCTACCTTGTATCAACCTTGAGGAAAAATTGCAAAGAAAACATTCCAATAACAATAACAATAACACCCTCATCTCTCAAGAGATGCCTGTCGAGTAATGGCTTATTCGTATGCTGGCTTAGTATCTCTTGATATATGTGATGAGGGCTTTTTTTCAACATGGTGACGCGACGCGTTACAATCCAATTTCATAGCTGAAGTATTTCCTTATCAATACTTAACTAAACATTAACATGGGTGTGAAAGGTATGTAATGCACATATGAAGCACAATTAAGGCCCAATATATCACGTCTATTTACCTGTGGTCTTTACTCATTAGCTGGCCTTTTATGGTATCACTAACTAACGTATAGGTCTCAATCAGCTAATCAAGGAGCATTCCCCAAACTCATTTAAAGAATTCCAGTTGAAGAATCTTTTTGGAAGAAAGGTAGCCATAGATGCATCTATGTGCTTGTATCAATTCTTGATTGCCGTCAGACAATCTGATGGCCAACAATTGACTAATGAAAATGGTGAAACCACCTCACACTTACTGGGTCTCTTCTACCGTACAATTAGACTCGTGGAAAACAATATCAAACCAGTGTATGTTTTCGATGGTAAACCACCTGTATTAAAGGGTGGTGAGCTCGAAAAGAGATTATTGAAGAGAGAAGAAGCACAGAAGCAAATAGATGCCATTAAGGATACTGGAACAGTAGAAGAAATGATGAAATTCGAAAAGAGATTAGTCAGAGTCTCGAGAGAACAGAATGATGAGGCCAAAAAATTATTACAATTGATGGGAATTCCCTTCGTTGAAGCTCCATGTGAAGCAGAAGCCCAATGTGCAGAATTGGCCAGAGGTGGAAAGGTTTTCGCTGCTGCTTCTGAAGATATGGATACTCTTTGTTACGAACCTCCTCATCTCTTAAGACATTTGACGTTTGCAGAGGCTAGAAAAATGCCTATTGACCAGATCACTTACTCAGAAGCCATGGAAGGTTTGGGACTTTCCAAAGAGGAGTTTATTGATTTATGTATATTATTGGGTTGTGATTATTGTGAGACCATTAAAGGAGTTGGTCCAGTTACTGCATTTAAGTTAATCAAAGAGCACAAATCAATTGATAATATTGTCAAATGGGTGAACAGTAATCCAGAGAAGACAAAGTATAAAATTCCTGAAAATTGGCCATATGGTGAAGCTAGACAATTATTCATGAAACCAGAAGTTCTTCCGGCACAAGACGTTACTTTGAAATGGAAGGAGCCTGATGTGGATGGTTTGGTTGAGTATATGGTGAAGGGTAAAGGTTTCAGTGAAGATAGAATCAAGAGTGGTGCCGAAAAGTTGAAAAAGGGATTAAAGTCTGGGGTTCAAGGTAGATTAGATGGATTCTTCCTGGTTGTTCCATCCAAGAAACCACAAAAAAGAGAAACCGATGCAAAGGGTCCCAAAGTGAAAAAAACGAAGAGAAAGTAAATCTTTCAGATCAATATTCACAAACTTTTCGAGAGATATCAATTTGGGACAGAACTCATTCATATTTCAAAGGGACGATAACTGTATAATTAGCATTTTATAATAAAAATATCTGACGTTGTATTGTATAATTACTAAACCTATATCATCTAATATGGTTACATCCAGACATTATGACTAGACTTGAATATTGGTAAATTAGTCTTTAGCCTTTGGCTTCTTCTTTTCTGCCTCGGCTTCCTTTTCTGCCTCGATTTCATCTACGTACTTCTTGATTTCATCAACAGTCAACGTTGCGATTCTGTTTCCGGACTTCAACACCGAAACCTCGATATTCTTGGCTCCAGTTTGCACAACCTCTAACAAAGATTTTATGGTTAATTTAATTGTTTGTTCGTCATCCAATCCTTCTTCGTATTGTTTTTCCAAGAATTCCCTCACGGTCTTCGAAGATCTACCGATTGCACCGGCTTTCCATGCATTATACACACCAGATGGTTCAGTTTGAAACAACTTTGGGACAGTGTCATTGCTATCGAAACCTGCAATGATGGTAGCAATTCCGAAAGGTCTGACACCACCGGATTGTGTGTATTTCTGTTGGACACCGGCCACATACTTGGTCAAATATTCGATGGACACCGCATCCTCCAATGTCAATCTATGAGATTGGGCCTCCACACGGGCTTTGTCCACCAAGATTCTGGCGTCTGCATTCAAGCCGGCAAATGCTAATAACGCATGGTTGTCCACCTTACATATCTTAGAAGGAGTAATACGTGGGTCTTGTAACTTTAAGGTGGTTCTCTTCTCACATCCTAACACCACGCACTCCTTACCCTTGACACCCACAGCACAAGTACCTCTTTTGACTGCTTCTGAAGCATATTCGACCTCTGTGATGTTAGTAAAACCTTGTCTGATAATTCAATGGTACATACGGAAAACGTGCCCGTCGGGCCTAGAGGTTAGTTAAAAGTCGGTGGCAAGATAATGATCGTTGCACAGGAATTTTTGGCCCATTTTCGATCACAATCACTTCGGTATGATGCTGGAACTTACGAGAAAATTGACAATGCACTATCGTATCCACTCATGGTAGTTCTGTTATGATTCGTTTGTGGTTAGAACTTGGATAGTGTTGACTGGAATGGACTTGGTCGATTTCCATTTGCCTCCTGCGACCGCCTCTATATGCAGGACACACTAGTAAAACTGTCCCCAGAGCCATCAATTCTAGTACAGTTTGTAGAAATCACCAGTAGTGCAACTTCTAAATAAGGTGTCAGAAGATTCTACAACAGAAGGGATTTCACTGGCAAGAACGTCATGGCTAAAGCCGCAAAACCTCCAAAGAATAACAGGGGCGCAAAAGCACCCACCAGGATTCCTCACAAAGATCATTATGCTCGACTTCTGTTCCTTTTCCAGGCATCAAGTCATTTAGCATTAGACCCCAGATATGAGTTATTGTCACGCAATTTGGGGCGTACCATGGATGCAGTGGCAAAGAAAACAGTTACTAAGATGTTGCCTTCGGTGAAAAGGCAAATGTGCAAGAAGTGTAATACTCACTTGATTCCAGGTCTCTCGATGAGTATATACATGGAGAATAAGTCGAAGGCTGAAACCGAAAAAAACGACGTGTTGGTGCATAAATGTATAGAATGTGGAACACAGAAACGATTTCCAGTGGGTAAAGATCGAGATTACACCTTGTTTAGTGACAAGGATGGTATAAAGAGCAAGGCCGATTGATTGGTTCACATGATACTACAATTAGTTAATAGATCATCAGAATTACTCTTAGTGCCAGCAAAATGTCACATCTGCTGCAACATAACGAAAGAAACAACTTACGGAGTGGACTTTGAAAAAGTCATTTTAATGTAACATATATACGACGCTCCTATAATACCGGAATTTAATAGACTTCTATCATGACAGAATTTTCGCTCATTGGGAATGTAGTGGTTCAATTCTTTGGACCAATCATCTTTTCAGGGCGAACCCATTCGTCGAATTCTTCTTCAGTCAACATATTCAATTCCAAACATGATTGCTTCAAGGTCATTCCCTTCTTATGGGCATTCTTAGCTACCTTAGAGGCGTTATCGTAACCAATCTTTGGGTTCAAGGCAGTCACCAACATCAAAGATTCGTGCAAAACCTTTGCTATCTTCTCTTCATTAGCCACAATTCCTTCAACACAATTGATACGGAATGACTTACAGGCATCTCCGAGCAAACGGATAGAAGTCAACAAGTTGTAAGCCATGACTGGCTTGAACACATTCAATTCGAATTGACCAGATGCACCAGCAAAGGTGATAGTGGTATGGTTACCCATGACTTGAGCACAAACCATCGTCATGGCTTCACATTGGGTTGGGTTGACCTTTCCAGGCATAATGGACGAACCTGGTTCATTTTCTGGTAAGGACAATTCACCATAGCCACAACGAGGACCAGAACCCAAGTAACGAATATCATTGGAAATCTTGAATAAAGAGGTGGCCAAAGTATTCAAGGCACCAGAAGCTTCCACGAAGGCATCGTGTGCAGCCAATGCTTCGAATTTGTTTGGAGCGGTTTGAAAGTCCAAGCCAGTAAGTTCACTCACTTTTTGGGCCACCTTAACATCGAATCCCTTTTTGGTATTTAATCCAGTACCCACAGCTGTCCCACCTTGAGCCAATAATGATAATCTAGGTAAGGTTTGTTCGATACGAGCCAATCCAAACGTCAATTGTTGGACATAACCTGAGAATTCCTGGCCCAAAGTCAAAGGAGTGGCATCTTGCAAGTGGGTTCTACCGATCTTGATGATGCTTTGGAACTCATCAGCCTTCTTTTGAAAGGCATCGCGAAGATCACGGAGCTTTGGGATTAATTGGTTAGAAGTCTCCACCACAGCCGCAATGTGCATCACTGTTGGGAAGGTGTCATTGGATGATTGGGACATATTACAATGATCGTTTGGGTGAACAGGTTTTTTAGACCCCATTTCTCCACCCAAAATTTCAATAGCACGATTGGAAATCACCTCATTTGCATTCATATTAGATTGAGTACCAGAACCAGTTTGATACACAACCAATGGGAAATGGGCATTGAGCTCACCCAGAGCAACCTCTGAGGCTGCTTTTTGGATAGCAGAAGAAAGTTCGGCGTCCAAGAGACCAAGATCTTGGTTGACAGCAGCAGCCGCTTGTTTCAACACACCAAATGCTTTGACAATAGGAATTGGCATGGTGATGTCACCAATATCAAAATTGCCCAAGGACCTTTGAGATTGGGCACCCCAGTACTTGTCATTAGGGACGGAGATTTCGCCAAAAGCGTCAGTTTCAATTCTAGACATAGTTGAAGTTAAAGTTTAATTAGGTGGAGCGACTTTTTTATATATCTCGGAGTTGATTGAGCCCGGAAAATGTCGGGCTCCCCTCATCTCAATCCGGGCATTCTTAGCGGGATCCAATTGTTCCCCGATCCTTCCCGATAAAAGCCTCCCAGTACCAGTCAGTTAGTGAAAGAACATGACTAAACGGTAGGACCAGAATACCAACAAGATTGACACTGCATTCTGTAGAATTGATGCTCCGTGCCTTTATAAGTTAACTGGACTTAGTAGCTGTCAAAAGAATCCCGCACAAGAAATTACCCAAATAAACATTTTAGGAGAGTTGTTTGAATGTTTTGACTAGCTCTAGATGGTATCTGTTTTATCACCTGTGCAGATGAACTAAATTGAGGCAACCATGCATACAGATATCTCAGATGCTCCATAGAAAAGCATTCAACATGTCATGTGGGAATAGGAATCACTCAGAAAATTATTTAGGATATGATATCATAGATACATGCAAGTTCAAATGCATTAATGTACTTTGCTTCTACCAACTAACTAATTGCAGATAGCTTCACAGATGCCATGAAATTGAGTTTAATAATCCCATGCATTATGTTGCGAGAAAAGCAAAGCTTGATCACGAATAATTGGATCGTATATCGATCTACAACTCCAGCCATAGTACATTATCAGATATGTTGCCCTTAACGACTTTTCAGAATTCACAAAACACTAAAAAAAGCCCGAATACCACCAAACAGTAAAAGACTAGCTCTTCCGACCAATACTGCCTCCAAATGCTGTACTGAACCATCAATCCGTCCTGCTACTCCTTCCATTAATTCGATTTCATTAGTCTACCCTATGGCATCATCAATTATATACTGCGTGAATAGATCATAAAAACCTAGATTCGTTCTTCTTTTGCATTCTTCTGGGTGGCAGTACCCTGGCACCAACAAAGTTGTATTTGAACCCTATTTCATGGGCCAAAATCTCTCCAAATCCCAACATCATACCATTGATGAAAGGTAACACCAAATTGATGGCGGATCTCTTTAGTATGTCCCAAATCGAGAAGCTTATAACCAATTGATTGGAAGAAGCTTCATCATCTTGCAAAATGACATGGTTCTGTTCGAAATCAATCGTTTCTTGCGATGATAAGACGATAACTTCATTTTCTTTCTCTTCAGACACCAAGTCTGATCCAGAGAAAACAGTGGTAGAAGAAGTCTCTAACACCGACTGGATGACCTCTGGTTCAACAGAAGTCGAAACTGCATCTGGTTTCACGCGAATGCTCTCCATTGGTGTTGAATTGACAGACTCCATTTGTAACTTTGGAGTTTAGTTAAAGGCAATTGTAAGTTGCCACACGTGAAGGCAAATTACGCGATTTGGACATTCTTAGGTAATCGAATATGGATGTGAGGTACAACTGGTTTGACTGTAGACGACAAAAGACTACAATAAGATCTATTTTAAACGTACATGAATCATGACTATTTGCATCAGTATCTAACTTAGTTCTTCTTGACACCGACAGACAATCCAGCGGCTAATCTTTGCTCGGTCAAAGCAGCAATGATGGCAGCACCAGCACCAGAACCATCTTCAGCTGCAACAATCTTGATGGGGTCTTCTGGAGTGTCCCATTCGAAGATGTCTCTCAAACCCTTGGCAGCTCTCTCCTTGAAACCGGGGTACTTGTTAACCACGGAACCATCGGCAGCACAGTTGGCAGAAGTGTAACCTCTCTTCTTACAGATAGCAGCAATACCACAGACAGACAATCTAGCGGCTCTTTCTCCGATCAATTCGGCGAAACGACGGATGATCTTTCTTTCAGGGTTGGTGGTTTGGATTCCCAACACTTGTTGGAAGAGTTCCTGGACGTCGCTCAAGTTCTCAAATGGATCTTCCTCGATTCTGGCTGGAAAGGAGGTATCCAAGATGAATTCCTTCTTCAACTTCGACCAGTCTTGGTTTTGGAAGATCAACTTCTTTTCTTCAGCCAAGTCGACCAAGATCAATCTCAAGATTTCTCCCAAATAGTAACCAGAAATCATCTTCTCGAACGCTTGCTCTCCTGGTCTTGGAGACTCTTCGTCGATCTTGATGTCGTACTTGGTTCTTGGTAAGACAACATGCTCATTGTCGAAAGCACCGTACTCACAGTTGATGGCCATTGGGGATTCGGGCGAAATGTCTTCTGGAACGAGACCCTCGAGCTTTGGAACGTCCTTGATCACATCATAGTAAGCACCATTACAACCGGTACCGAAAATCAAACCCATCTTGGCGTCGGCATCGGTGTACATGGAAGCAACCAAGGTACCGGTGGTGTCATTGATCAAAGCAACCACCTTGATAGGAAGGTCGAAGCGCTTGATGGCAGCTTGTAACATTGGAACCACGTCGTGGCCTTCGACGTTGGCGATGTCGAAACCCTTGGTCCAGGACTTGAGCACACCTTCGTTGATGGAGTTTTGCAAGGCAGGGTAACTGAAGGTGAAACCCAATGGCAATGGGGAGGACACACCTTCAGGGAAGAATTCGTCGAGGAAGGTTTTCAAGGACTGGGCGATGAAGTCCCACAACTGGTCTGAGGATGCGGTTCTCATATATGAAGGCAATGCGAATTTGGATTGGGTGGTGTCAAAGTCTCTGTTTCCGCCCAATCTGACCAACACAACTCTCAAGTTGGTTCCTCCCAAGTCGATGGCCAAGTAGTCACCCTTTTCCTTACCGGTAGGGAAATCCAACACCCAGCCAGGAATCATGGGGATGTTACCACCTTCCTTGCTCAAACCTTTCTCCAACTCGCTAACGAAATGGACGGTGATCTTCTTCAACAACTCTGGACTGAGGGTCAACTGGTCCTCGATGTGCTTGACTTCGTCAAGCAACACTTGAGGCACATCTGTGAAGGTACCCTTTCTTTGTTGAGGTTTTCTTGGACCTAAGTGAACCATTATTTATTATGATATTTTGGATATCTACGGGATTGGCCTGGTTAAATAGTGAGCTCCGACGGGTTTTTCTCCGACACTCAACACAACTGCTTTGTGTCAGATGAGTGCGTTGCCGTGGGCGGGCTCGCAAGCCATCCGGCACAACGACCACCGGCAGTGGAGAACTTGCTGGGGAAAGGGCTCTGATTTGCGCAGTTTTGGGTGATGGAGCCAATGATAACATGCCGTGGTGTGAACGGGCGGTGTCCCCATGGGCATGTTGGTCTGGCCGTGTACAGGAGGCTGCAACCACTCATGAGGTGACACCTTGTGGCTACGGTGGGCCCACCACCCCGCCAGCAGAACTGTAGAACTGCAGAACTGCGGTGCAGTCAGGCAACGGGGGGAATTTTTCCGCGCGCGGGCCAAGAGACCCCGATGGTTGTCCTTCAAACATACAGATCCACCGTAGGGGGCAGTGAAAAGGGTCTACAGAGGACCTTATTGGAGTTCTGAGGGCATATTGGAGATGTAGATGAAGCTGGCTACATTTTCATGTACGTGACTGGCGGGAATTCTCGGTGAAAGTGACTCTACTGGCTTACCCCAGTTGTACTCCAGACTCCAGACTTTGCTCCAGCGACGACATGCACGCACACGGTAATGGTACTTGTACCACAAAAAATAGGGCACCAGGCAGTAAAAGTCACGGAATAACTGCTGGGGACGAATGGCAGCCCCTGGATCGGGAACGTTAGCATGAAATCCGGATAAACATCATGTTGGCCCATCGCATCAATTACAGTGCGGCAAAAATGATCCGGGCTTCTCTCATGGCACACTGGCACACTAGTACATGGCCCCACGGTGTTAGAACTCCGACCTTTATGCTGTTGGTATCCCTATCAGTGCTACTGGCGTCCAATAACGTCCACGAGCGCTGTTTGGTCATTTCCCACCGCCGTGTATGTTGCATTGACATCATGAGCCCTCCGGGTCAGTGTATCTGCGGAGGTTACATGCATGGATGCTGCACCCTTTAAACCCGTAAATGGAGATTGGATTCCCTAACAATGTGGGGTGTTTATTGGCGTTAGACACTGTGGTGTGATCTGTTACGGTTGTCCATCGAATCATCGCAGCTACTATGAAGTTCGCTACGTGTTTTTGTTCTGTCAATTGCCAGTATTGTGCTTCTCGCACAACACCAAAATACATTGCATTTAATTAATTTGGTGAGTGGGTCAAATTGGCGTTAAACGCTCGAGTTATTTGATGGTAGATAAGACCCTTTGTTTGAACAATTCATCATTCAATAAATGATGGTATCCGGCCCTCTTTTTCTCTTTGCGGGGACTATTGTATTCACTATCATAGCACACACTCGCATAGATAATTATTATGTTGCCGAACATGAGACAGGAATATTTTTCACTGGCCCAAACTTCAGTCGTTAGCCCAGATGGTGAACGTTGTCCATGCCTCGGTCCATAGTTCTCCTGATATGCCCACCAAATTGATACCTACCAATCTCAACCAGATTTTTAAAAATTGAGATAAACTAATGTGGTACGACCCAGGGAACATGTCAATTTAGCAATTTGTTCCTGGTTCCATTTAAGTATAGTTTTAGTTATGAGTCTCATATCTATCAAATTCTAGAAGCAATTAAATAGTTATTACTACAAGCTCCCTAGATAACGCATCATATGATGAGTGGGCTGGATATTAATAACTTAACAGATCTAAATATTACACATTACACCTATGTCTTTACGAGCTGTTTAAGATATGCTTCTTTTATATTTATATAGTGTTGTGTTCAGTTTCATGTGAACCAGTCAATGTAACTGAAGCAGAATGAGTAATATACGTTCAGTAAACAATATCAAATCATTTCTCTTCGAAACTCCACTACCACAACTCTCTGGTAGACTCATCAAACCGCTTCATATTTTCTCCGACTTGAGCTAAGTTGTCCTTTATCACAGAAACATAAGTATTCAATTCCTCAAAGTTCTGCTTTCTGTTCATGATATCCAGGGGCAATTTGCTTAAATCATCATTTCCGAAGAACTCCAACAACTTATCCTGCCTTTTCTTCTCATCTCCTAATGGTGCAGTGGTATTGGATGCCGATGCCTGGGGCACCAGATCTGTCAAGGTACTCAACCTGCTCAAAAGCTTTCTATGGTCCAGCTTGCTCGCATTGCTCAACTGTTGTGTAGCCAACGTTTCGAGTAACTTGTTTTGCAGTTGCTTCAATCTTTTTAATTCAGCATCAAACTTATCATTGAAAAACGATCCTTTCGTCCTCACTTCTCCTGACATGGCCTTAACGTCGTCTAAAACATCAATCTGTGTCCAGAGCTTATCCAGGTATGACACACTGGGTTTAGCACTAGGAAGCTTATCAATAGTTCGTATACTTTGGGCGTCGTGGTTGCCCCCTCCCACACTTATGGCTGCATCAGTCAAATTAGTGTTAGTACGAGAAAGACGTGCTGTAGATCTATTGTTTTTGGGAAGAAATGAGTTGGAGCCTGTAGATGAAACAGATGCATTGTAGGAGTGTCTGGGTACCAAAAGTTTTCTGGAATCTTCCATTTTGAATGAATTGCTTCGAACAATTAAATCTCTTTTTTCTCCTTTGTATTTGCTTTCCCTGCAGAATGTCTAGGTTTGGGGATTCTTTATGGGACTTGCAAGATTGGGTGCTCTTGAATTCGGTGACTTTTGTTGATTATGGAAAACGTTTTGGATTGTATCACTTCTCTTTTTTACCCTTTCAACCCCAAAGGTCAAATTTCTTCGTCTAATCGGGAAAAATTGTCGGTAAGCGCCAAATTAGTGAAGAATATAGTGAACTTAAGGGTCTTACAGGCAACTTTAATTATAGATATTTTCTCGTGATGGTTTGAGTACTGCATATTTACATTTACAGTATCCTCCTGCAGGTTATGCAACCATAAAAGTACCACGCATTTACAAAATACCCAAATAAATGTCAACTTCTCAGACACCTGAGCGACATAATAGGGCAAATTCGAGAGTTTCTCGTCGCATGACTGATGAAGAAAGAATAAATCTCCTTCAAAGGCCTAAAATAACATGGGATCTTCCGCCATGGAAGAAGCTTCTCTATCTCAAACAACCATACCCCGACAATTACACTGATGATTCGTTCCTTTCCCAACTTAAGCGGAATTCAACGGTAGCCAAATATTCCTACATCAAGCTCATGGGCGACTTTTCGCTTATTGTTTACCATTTGAGTAGACAATTAATCATGGTGCTTACTTTTGCAGGAATTTACCTTCAAAGATGGAGTGCCGTTTCGCCAGCACTCTTGAGTTCAGCACTTGCTGGAGTAGCATTTCTAATCCGGATCTACATCAGTCATCGCACAACCCCATCGCAATTACCACATGCCAGAGCACAGCAGGACAAAACTAGCATCAAGTCATACTTTCTCATCATCTTTATACTATCCATTGTGTCACCCACACTAAAATCGCTTACACGATCCACTGCTTCAGACTCCATTTGGGCACTCACGGTCATACTATTTCTTTCGAATACGATCCTCCATGATTATGGTATGAATACCACCGTCTCATCTAGAACTTCCCTGATAGTCGTGGAATATAAACCGGTAATTTCAACCAACATCACACTCTCCACATCCATCGTGTTGGCCTCGAGACTCAACTCCACTTCCGAGGTATTCTCCTTCGTGTTGTTTTCCATCCTCACCAACATATTATTACCATTATTCGATTTCTATCTCAGAAGACATCACTACATAGATTTGCACAGAGTAATTCTATTCGCCAATTTCCAGGCACTGAATTACCTCATCTACACATTATTAGGTGTCAAGATCTTGATTTACTGGTGGATTGGCGCATTTTGTATCCTATTCATCATGCCAGCATATTTCTTATTTATGCAACGTTACAAGAATGAGCTTCAAGGTCCATGGGACCCTGCTAAGCTCTTGGTCAGAAACGATGACTAGATTTTCCGCATTCTATTTAATCCACATCAGTAATTATTCAATGTAGCCACTTCATAATTAATCAAACCACTAGTCTTTGGCCCATCAACTAGTGGAGGGTAGAATGTCGCATTTGATGTCGCAACATCGTCAAATGTCGCAGTCTCAGGTTCAGCGAAAAAACTACTCCACTATACACAAACTTTCATCCTTAATCTTCAATCACCAATCAACCCCATCAACATCATGGTTGAAAATACGAATGACGGTAAAGGACTTACTGGCGATGCCACTCAGTCGCCATCAGCAGGAACTGGCTCTCCCGCCCAACAACAGGGAGTGCGATCTGTTGCCAACTCCAGGCCAGCACCTTCTAGGGGACCACAACCTCAGTTTTCACAAGCTGAATTGAATCGAATCGTCTTGGAGTACCTCAACAAAAAGGGATATCATAAGACAGAATCTATGATGAGATTGGAAAGTACCAATACACCTACCCCAGCAGTTCCTGCAGTCACCCCAGCAAACACCAAGTTGGCAGACCCAGGAGAAATAAATGGAGGCAATGCATCCGATGCTGCTAAAAGAGAGAAAGATTTGAAAGATAAATTGTCCAAGCACGAACGTGAAATCCGTGATTTACGTGATAAACAAAATAGGGTGGAAAGAGAGTTAAGGGAGACTAGAGATAGAGAGACAAGATTAGGAAAAGAAAAGGAATTGAGAGAATTAAAAGATTTAGAGGAGAAAAAGAAACGTGAGAATGATCCAGATATATACTATACCGCGTATTCAATGCTCAGAAGGTGGGTTGATACATCTCTAGACTTGTATAAACCAGAATTATCGCGTATTCTTTATCCTATTTTCATTCATTGCTTCCTTGAATTGGTCTCCAAAAACTATATCCAACAATCAAAAAAATTCTATGACAAATTTAAAAGTGACCATTTAATTTTGCACGGGGTGGAAGTCAAGAAATTGGCAGGTATCTCATTGCCAGAACATTTGAAAGAAAATGAATTGGCATTAGCTTACAGAAGAAATAAGTATAGAATTATTGTTTCAAAGACCTCCATTAATTTGCTTTTATACTTTTTGCATGAGAATGAGGCTGTTGGTGGTGCCATTTTAATCAGAATCATTAATCAATACTTAAACCCAATCATTTCCACAACAAAACCGGACAAAATAGATCAAGAAGGTGAAGCCAATCCTGAGGAAGGAATTCCAGAATATGTCACAAAAACCAACGAAGTTGATAAATTCAATGAACAGGCTGTGAAATTAGGAAAGCTTCCAATGGAGCCAGAAATCCAAAAAGAAATTGAAGCTGAGCTTAAAATTAAAGATGAAAAATTATCACCAGTCAATGGCAAAAGCTTAGTTGATGAATTTCAGGATATGACCAAGCCTGACACAGATTCCCCAGCTCGTGAATCGTTACCTTTACCACTCAAGGACTATTCGGACGTCAAGAGAACAATTTTAGCAGTGGAGGATTCTCGTTCGAAAATCAAGTTGGGAGCTATTCAAGCAAGCGCTCCTTCGGTGTGTATGTACACCTTCCACAACACAAATAATGATATGACATGCATTGAATTCAATGAAGACTCTAATATGGTTGCTGCTGGATTTCAAGACAGTTTTATCAAATTATGGAGTTTGGATGGAAAACCATTGAAATCAATATTCAAGAGAGATGCAAATAACACCAGTAACACACGGAAACTTGTTGGACACAGTGGTCCTGTATATGGTGTATCGTTCTCCCCCGATAACAAGTATTTGATTTCTGGTTCAGAGGATAAAACAGTGCGTTTATGGTCTCTTGATTCATACTCTGCGTTAGTTTCATACAAGGGACATAACCTGCCAATTTGGGATGTTAAGTTTTCACCAATGGGACATTATTTTGCAACTGCTTCCCATGACCAAACTGCCAGACTTTGGGCTACCGACCATATATATCCATTAAGAATCTTTGCCGGCCATATTAATGATGTGGATTGTGTTGAATTCCACCCAAATTCAAACTATGTGTTTACTGGATCTTCCGACAAAACGTGTCGTATGTGGGATGTACATAGTGGTAACTGTGTGCGTATCTTTATGGGTCATACAGGGCCTGTCAATTGCATGGCGGTGTCTCCAGATGGCCGTTGGTTGGCCAGTGCAGGTGAAGACAGTGTTGTGAATATCTGGGATGCTGGTTCCGGACGTCGTCTCAAGACCATGAAGGGTCATGGACGTTCGTCTATCTATTCGTTGGCTTTCTCTCACGACGGTGGTGTATTGGTTAGTGGTGCTGCTGATAACACGGTGAGAGTTTGGGATGTGAAGAGGCATACTAATGACGCGGGTCCTCAACCAGAGGCTTTTTCACTGGATAAAAACGCCAATGGAACAAATGGTGATAAGTCCAATGGAGGTGACGGACGTGCCAAAGGGGGCGAGAAGAGCAGAAAAGAGATTGTCGCCACCAGCGACCACATGACTGCTTACTTCACTAAGAAAACCCCCGTTTACAAAGTTCATTTCACCAGAAGAAACCTCTGCATGGCAGGTGGGGCTTTCATGGGTTAGTTTGTATCAATATGTAATATGACGATGGTCGCCGCTCACGTGTGCTAGAATGATAGGATAATTGTTCCCTTGAAATCACAAATGCAAAAAATAATCTGCTACTACCGGTTCCGTATAAAGTATGTATGGTTCAGTCGCCAATTTTACATACTTGAACACTGAAAAATATCACCATACGCGGCATAATTTTACTATGGCGACTTTGCGATTGTAGCCAAGTCACAAGTATTACCAAACCATCCACTGAGTTGCTGGAAATACCCTGTCCAATAAGGGAATGTCGACCCCTTGATTGCATCTAGTGATATCATGATGTT
This sequence comes from Suhomyces wounanorum, assembly GCA_030568695.1. Lineage (NCBI taxonomy): Eukaryota > Fungi > Ascomycota > Pichiomycetes > Serinales > Debaryomycetaceae > Suhomyces > Suhomyces wounanorum. The sequence goes on from JAJMGL010000014.1 coordinate 380,642, forward strand.
GTATTGCTAGCTTGCTTGTCCGACCTCGCCCGAGCCCCCCGCGGGGGAAGCCGCAGAGGATGGTTTTGGAGTTTAACCTTAAACAATTCGCTAGCAACCGTGGCTCATGGCATTGAGGTCCAGCCTCCCTTATTGTGGTGGGGGTGTCGGCCGCAGTCATGGACTGTGGTCGCCCCGAACAATCATAGCCGTCTTAACGTGGCTTTGACATATTTGCTCTTCTAAAATTAACTAGGTCCCAATCGGTCAAAAACAAAACTATATAAAGTCACCCAAATATCCCAACGATTACATTTACTATTCATACCAAATAGACATTCCCTACAATGAAGTTCGCTTTCTCCTTACTTGCCCTCGCTGCCGTTGCCTCTGCTGCCGGATCTGAATCTGGTTCTGCTTCCGGTTCTGCTTCTGCCTCCCACGCTTCCGGTTCTGCCTCTGGTTCTGCTTCCCATGCTTCCGGTTCTGCCTCTGGTTCTGCTTCTGCTTCCCATGCTTCCGGTTCTGCCTCTGGTTCTGCTTCCCACGCTGCTGAATCTTCTTCCCATGCCGGAAACTCTTCTGCTTCCCACTCCGGCTCCAAGAACGCCGCTGCTGCCGTCTACGGTTCTTCTGGTTTGGCTGTCTTGGCTGGTCTTGTTTTGTTATAAGTAATTTGTACTGATATACACAGACTAGTTGAATATTGTAGAAAATTCCAAAAGGGCTCGTTCTGTCTCATTGTGCGTCTCATTTTGCATCCCATGGCAAGAATAGCCTGTGCATCACTGGTGGTTCATGTTCACCTCATATCGCAACCATCATGGGCAATTGCAAGCACAACTACTTCCCAAAGCAGGTGAAACTGCCAGAGAAACTAACGGATCAGTCAAGGACAATATTAAGACGGCTGTGTTAGAACATATTTGCTATGAAATTTCCACAACAGCAAGGGTATCTACTCTTGGCTTGCCTATCGTTTCTAGTAATTGATCACATGGAGTTTTTCTGATTTCAACTCCTTCAGACTCCTCGCTAGCTCAGGGCTAAAGCTCAATACTGACACAAATTATTTCTTTTCATTCTTGTCGCCCACTATCTATCCTATACAATCAATTGAGCCATCTGAACAATTTGAACCAATGGTATCCTTTTTTGCCTGGATTTTAGTTTTCCCCATATTTGGTGCACGTTTGTGACTCCAGGGTCCACGCTATTTTTGGAAGGTGCCACGGGGCTTAAAGCAGATGATGGCCACATGCAATGACGAAGGTTGCTGTGGATGCTTTATTCATTCCGCATGAGGAGGAGACAATCTTGCCCTTTTCGACGAAAGGTATTTTTTCCCCTATTTAAGCAAAGTTTGGCATTGGTATTCGGAGTAATCGAGCTGAAATGAAACATAGTTGCATTATCCTAGATCCGTTGCATCCACTAAACTCACCATGAACGATCTTGAAAGTCTTGGCACGTCAAGCTATCGAATGTTCGATATTCTGATCTGATAACGCATGTATGCTCTTGCCACCTCTCATTCTGATAAGCGATTTCTTGGCAACGACTTTGACAGCTGCATCAATAAAAGGGCCAAAGACATATCGATACTGCTCCCGTGGGCATGGGCCCGGCACGGACTTGTGATGAAACATCTGATGGGGAGTTTCTATTAATGGGTACTTCGGATCTCCTCGAACACAAACACGCTCAGTCAAATCGCTTGTGGATTACGCTGATAACCCCAAATAATGCTAAGGCGTGTAGATAGCCGATAGAAAATGGCGTTCCCTTACATAGCAAATTGGGGGTTTTAACTTACAATAGTATTGAATGATGCACTCTGAAGGCTTCTGGTTGCTAAAGTGGGTTAGATAGACATTACCCCTTCTTTCAAATAAGATAGTCATATCATCTTTCGAATCTACGATACATCGCCCATACAGTGTGAGCATGGGCATTGATATCTTGGTTCGTTTTCGGGGTACTTCCGATGTTCTCGAAGTACATTTCTCAGACACAACTATTTATAGATTCTCTCCAGTACAAGACTATCCGGCTATTAATTATTTTTCCAAAAATAGGTACCTTATCGGTTTTGCCCCTATTGACCGGTAATTAACGTAATCACCATATCATGGGTTCTTCGTGTCTAGTTCATTCGAGGGCATAGATCTAGAATAAGTTGTTCAAAATGTGAATTTTGCACTTTCTTTGAATTTTGCGGTAATCATAACAAAATCGGTGCCCCTATTAAGTTATTGTTAATAATGATTGTTGAGACCAGTGAGAATTGTGAACATCCCTAAAAAATAAACTCGGTCTACACTCACAATACTCATATTATTCACCTTTGAATTGATTTACGTTCGAACACTTTGCAATGGGAAACACCAAGTGGGGCGGATTTATAATTTGGCAGATACTCAACATAGCCACCTCACTGAGACACAAAGCCATTCAGATCAATCTGTAAAAAATGGGTTAATCGAGGGATTGTTCCATAAAATAGAACCTAATGTTGGAAAAAACTTTGCAAGTCAATTTTTGCTTCGACCACAAAAATGCTCGAAACACAACAGTATTCATTCCTAGGAATTAGAATTTACTACCAGCTTTAAGGAAATGAGCTAAGAGAATTGGGGTTTTACAGAGACCACAATATAGTGCAATTTCCAAACTTTTCAGAAACGCCTCAAATGCATCATCTTTCTTCAGTCTACCATAGATATCTTGAACTGCGTATATCATAGTAATGAAAATTTTTGACAGTACCTGGCCATTTTGTTAGCTAACATAAAGGTTCGTAAAACTAGACCAGTTCACATACCAGGGAACCACAACTCTCGGTGAATGCCATAAAAGACTGCCATGTTTCGGTGTTCTGTTAGCAGCACATGTAAAATAATCTAACTTAACTGAGTCAATACACCCAGGGAATCCGGGGATTCGGCGAATGTGGCAGCTCACCAGTAGACTCTCATAAAAGTTATCTCGCGATATTTTACCATGCGTCAACAATCATTCAGTACTCGGTCCATGTGAGGACACAAGGAATCCACGAAGGTTGTTAGGAAAGAGTAGTATATGCTAAGATCAGAACTGCGAATCACTTTAGACACATTAACCAGTATCAGGAATCTCGAGCATTGTCCCTATCTATAGGACAACTTCCGTTTACTGATGCTGAAACTTCCAGTGAATAATTAGAGAAGAACAGTATCTACTTCACTTCACGAATCAGGTCAAAGTGGGACTGGATAGACACAATAACTTCGGCCAACTAGACCTTTAGCCAATATGCCAAAACACTCTCATTCTCGCCAAAAAGAACCACCGGAATTACCCAACCACTGAGGTACATCTCTTTACAGACCTTGGCTGTTGAAATTGCACAGCCCGTAATGCCAGCAGTGGGTGGATATTGGTGAAGCCTGTATAATGCCACCTATATATGTTGTCAACTCTAGGTGAGTACTGCCGAGATGGACCCCAGAATTCCATTTTAACCCGCAAATCGCCATGCCAAGGGTGGCCCTCCACAGCCCCTCGCGTGGGATAGAAAAGTATTGCACTGACGCGATCCTTGGTTAATTTGTTTCAAACTCGAAGCTTCAACAGGAAAACCACACCACCTCACTAAGTTGGAATGTAATTCCTTGGAGGTGTACAGCGGACCACTTAGTGGACCCCTGAACCAAACGTTCTGAGGGTTATTTGGAAGCACAATTTTTCACATAGATCATCTACGCGCAAATGATGTCATTGGAGAATCGGCTATGTAGGGACAAGTACTTCCCGGAAAATACCAACACCAAGAGATGGAACACCGGATGTCTGAAGTGCCAAAAATACCTGTTGGCGCAGTAGCAACCCCTGCTGATCAACCAGCTGATCAAACAGAAGAACACCTAAGGGGAAGTAACTTAGACATAGTTTCTTTGAATATCTCTTGCACATTCTGGCCATCCAACTCAACTGCTACCAGTACATGGAGGTTACCTGCCCTGCATCCACAACCTCGCCTAGATTCAGACTAGCCGATGGTGGGAGGTGTAATCTTCTTTTGCATATTACATCTCAATCGGGTAATTGCTCAATTTAGTCCCACAGTCCACACACTTTGTGTCATGCAGTGGCATCACCACCAAACATTTGAAGAAAACTAATTAATGTTCCACATATAAATATATAAGGGAGGAAATTCCATTGAAAAGTTTGAAATTACATCCTCCACACTTCGCAATATGCAACTTCTTCTTATTGCCGCCGCCATTATAGCCTCTGTTCAAGCTGCCGAACCCCAGGACGTCGCCCTTTTGACGGCGTTGGTTTCTGATTTGAGAGGACACCCCCAACAATACATCGGATTCTTGGGTACCGCCCGTGATGTGCCCTCTGGCATCACTCAGCTCGCCAGATCCGTCGCCACTTACACCGACAATTCCTACACCACCTTGTTGGACAGTCCTCAAGTCAATGTGGACAACTTGAGACAGTTCGCCCTGGAGCTTCCTTGGTACTCCCGTTTGGCTGCAGAAGCTAGTGTTCCTTCTGGAAGCGCCAGCGGTTCCGGCTCCTCCAAATCCCCATCCCAATCCGGTTCTATCACCACTACCGCAGCTGGCTCCTCCTCAACCAGAAGCAGCTCTTCTTCAGCATCGGGCTCCTCCCCACGCTCCTCCTCATCTACATCTGGAAGCTTCTCGAATGCAGGTACGTACCTTGCTCCAGGAGGTGCTCTCCTTGGTGCCGTTGCCGTTGCCTTGTTGTAGGGTCCCAACCTACCACATACGACCGTATTACGAACGCTGTCCCTCTTAGTCACACTATAATCTTATTAGTGGATTCGGACACACAATTGTTCTGCCAATAATTGTGTTCACAACCGATTCTCCCGAAACGGCACCAGTGCGCAACATGTAATAGCACCAAAATCTGAACCTTCGAATAACCCTTTATTTCAATTGATGTCTTTCAAACATTAGTAAACGTTGAACTGGCCACATTTGGTATCATTACGTTGCGGAACTAGCTCCTTGGAATTCATACGGTCGAATACCTGTTACCCATGCCCAGCTTTGATCACTCGCACATAGCACCAGTTGCTGATGCTTTTAACGATCAGATCCAATAGTTTCAAAACCTGGGAAAAAGCTTGGTTAAAATTTAAATTAGATGACTGATTTGGCTAAATCTGTAACTGTGAAAGTCTGGGTCCAAAGACCCTCCTACCACCATACCTCTATCTGGGGACTAGTTCAATTATATTCTATCCTCCATGCGCTACAATCAATACATAAAGTCTCAGAACGCAAAGTTTATATTTACTGACTTTTGTAAGATAACTAGTACAAACTTCCTTGTAAAATACATCGTAGGTTGGAAACTCGATGCTTGTGATATCCTAAGTAACCCAATGGAATGTGTCAAATGCGAGGCTTTGACTTTTTGTTTGCACTGAAAATATTGATATTTGCGCTTTCTCAATGGATAGTATGAACGTTCACCATGATAGTATAAATTACTTACTAGAGATTTAAAAATTCTATAATAGTTCATGCTTTAAATCATGCTTTAAATTCTCTAATGTAGTATTCTTGCATAGGTTACCAACAAGTAGCCATTTGAACATTCAGAATTATTCAAGTTATCAGACAACAGTATCTATGTTTCGTTTTTCAAATTGAAATCATGCATTTTACCTCTTTTTCAAACAAGACAAACAATAATTTTGGCTAAAACATGCTCGACATGCATTCATGCCGCTGTGATAAGCAATACCAAATACTCCAAGTTCCATAAAAAGTTATCAGGACAGTCCACAGGTATATTAGACTGTGGTCCATTTCTTAAGGTCGCAGTAATTTCATTTATGCGGTCAACTAAGACAAATAAGTTCTTGTTAAGCATAGCTAGTCCCTGTTCAAACAAACTATTTTTAAGAATATGCCCTCTAGCATTTACGACAGCAATACGCTCAGAGGAAGCAACATCATAATATAATGGGAAAGTGGGTGCATCTGTACCAATTTTCTTCGAACTCAATTCCTCTGCAAAAATAGTGTCTATAATAATGCTGTCATTACCACAATTGACCATCTTATACTTGAATTGAGTGTTGGTAATGATAGCCAAAATATTCATAATTTGAACAATATATGATAATGCAGCGTTAATCTGGTCTATATTTTGCTGGTGCGTACTTTCATTTGTATCTGATTGGTCTTGCTTTACCTCATTGTAGTAACATACATCTAACAACTCTTTCATGCTAGTTGGAAAGGGAATTCCTAAAATTTTGAATCGGACAGTGTTGTTGATGTTTGTTATCATGAAAATCTCCTTGATGATTAAAGTGTACTCCTGGAGTTGGGCAAGGATACTAGGATATACCGAAGTGACGAGTGACTCCTTGATCGGATCAACTTGTGCTTGTGCCAATTCTTTCTGACTTACCGACATTTCAGTGATCGAATGCATTTTGTCTTGACTCAAGTTTTTAATCTCATTAATTCGTATTTTTGATCTTAAGATCTCTGACAGAATGTTATCATTCTTTGATTTTTGACGAGAAATGAATCCTTCAAGCGTTTCCACCCTGCTACGGAGCCTGTCCACATTGATTGAAATATTGCTTATTGAACAGTCATTATCAAGCACATCAATATTATTGGATATTTGTCTAGAAATCCGATGTTTCGAAAATGTCAATTCTTGTAGGGATCTGGTCAAATTGGTTAAGGAACGTAAATCATCTACTGTATATGACTGAATAGCTTTCATGGAGGACATTCTAGAGACCTTGTTTCGTCGTATTCTTGCAGGATTAATGATTAATGACTTGGGAACTGTGAATAACTTGTCGTTCATGTTGATAATTAATGAGTTAGGATGAAATAGGTCCTCCATGTTTTCTGAGGTTTCTCCGATGTATTCCAACTTGCGCAAGTCTAGCTTAAATACCACGAGAAGCTTCCAAGGCAGAGGCACAAGATTATGACGGGCCCATGCTTTGATTACTACTTGATGAATTTTGTTGGGGAGGAAGGGAAGGGTGATTTCCCCAAAGTTGGGATTGAGACAACATTGACGAATTTCACTCACATACACAAGTGTCTGTTTCTCATTCGCTAGATGTAAACTGACAAACGAATCAACCAAAGTGCGGTTATTAATGTTGTATAATTCGATATGGGTTCCAGGTCTTTCGAGTTCGGGTAGGGATTGAATTAGACTCATGCGTCGAGGTTTTGCCTCTTCAACAGATTTGAATCGATGGGTGCCATTGCTAGTGTGACTGCTATCGAGATAGAGATTCCGAAGTGACACCCATCGAACGTTTTGGATCTTGCCATCTCGATACATTATGTTGATAATTGGTGTAGAATAGGAGTGTATACAACCCCAGGTATCAAAACTGCAGACGAGTTCTACGAGGCAATCTTGAGGTACATCTAAGGCCACAAAATTGCCCAACCATGTGACGTAGATTTCAGGTGTAAGCAACAGTTTTAGGAAATGTACATTGTGATTGATATTGCTGATACGATCAAGGGATTTTTCCGAACATGTTCCACTAAGTTTGCCAACGTTAATGTCCATTCAGCACCAAGTACAGGAGAAACCCACGTTCCTATTCTAAACACGCAAAGTTTCCATCATCCTGAATTTGCAGGCTAGGGCAACACAACCCAACGACTACCAACAAGAACAGCCCCTGAAGACACCTCGTTCCTAACAACACGGCAATTCACAAAGTTCAAAGGGAATTTCTGTAGTGGTACAAATTAGTGAGCCGCATTATTTCTAGCGAGTGCACTTTGTAGAAGACTAGAATTGAGGAGACAATTGCACTAACCTAGGAAGGGTTTCCATCAAACTAGTGACCATACATCCTAATACTGCATCACCTGATGTTTATCTATACTTTGGCGGATGCTTCAGCCTCCTATGTTTGCCATTAACCCACCATCTTGCTCCTATTGTGCAGCGAGGTACAACGCCGCACCGTACCAAACCCCAGGTTGCGCCCAAACTTAGATCCGTTTGCGCTTTGAAATACCTTCTCCCAAAAACAGGTTTCAGGTAGCCAGTGTCACCACATAAGCTATCCAGTGTAGGTTCTTCCACAATCACCGTCCAGTTCATCACGCAAAATCCAGTCAAGCTCATCGTTGTTTCAATTTTATCATTGGTATACTTGGAATTAATCTATCTTGGTAAGCCTTAGATATTTTGTCCCGATGTAGGAAACTCTCGCTAGCTTCGCGGTAGCCATACTCCCATTACAGAGTAGTACCAGGGCCAACTGCCCACTCGCACTCCGTGACGCACAACCAAAATTTATCCTAAGCGATATTCACCAGTTCATTCATTCCCATCATGTCTGGGGAGAAAGATAGAAGACTGATCTTTGGGTCCAGACTCTCGTCCATGTTCACGCATGGCCACGGGCCATCTGCTCAAACAGGACGACTTTCGCCTGTTAACAAGCCATCCACACCATCACAGAAGCTATTGAAACCAGTTCTCGTCAAGAAGGCGTCTGACGCCTCCATTCGCCTGTCAGTGATCCATAAAAGCCCAACTCCTGTCCCAGCACAGCGCCCGGAAGTGTTGAATAAGACCATTCGTGCCGTGAGCAGCTCTCCTGATACCTCCAAAACAAGTTCCATGGATCAGGCCTCAATATCTGCACAATCTCCTACCCATAAGCCACGTAGGAAACCACCACCAATAGTGAACCTGGGATCATCTTCAGAATATTTCAATGCATCCGATGGCAGCAGCATCAAGGAGTTCCCCGAAAACACCAATATGGATGATATCATAGGCACACTCGAATCAGAAATCGATAATTATCTCAAGCTTGAACAACCCACAAAACCCTCGGATACCTTCACGTTCCAGAGTGACAATTACAGTACGAACAGTCTGTCGTCCAATTTACGCATTTCTCGCTCTCCTCCCATGATGGAAATATCCGATTACAATAACGACTTCTATGATTATGCATCCTCAAACCCATTCCCCAAAACCTCACACACCAGCTCCATTTCAGATTCAATCATCCCCACTTCTACCAATGTCAGTATGGTGACTAGCTCCACCAATACTGCCTCCAATACCAATAATTCCGACATTCCTTACCCATTGAGTGATCCGTTCGAATCGCCTTTGAGACCAAACTTCTCCACTGAGAATTCCTACGATTCATACATTGGAGAAATGCCAAAATTCGATAAAGACGAAGATCACTTCGATGCATCTTCGGAAAAAATACCTTCACGAAAGAGTTCGGATACTTTCGAATCAAACAGACGTTCTAGTTCAAGTCTGTCTCAAATCCTACACATGTCTGCTACCAGTAGCAATACAAATAAACCTCCAATCAAAAGTTCTACCATCTCCCAGCCTACGGCTCGGTCGGGAATAAGGACACCCAGCAATACATATGAAGTCCAATCCATCAGTTCAGAAGGTATATCGCGTACTAAAACTTCTGCAACCACCCCCTCAAGCTTGACAGGGAAGTCATCTTTCAGTCGCCACAGACAATCGAGCTCCATCAGTTCGCTTCGTAGTTCGAATTCCTACCGGAACGTGAATTTGGCTACGTTGAAGAAGAGCTTGAATTTGATGCCAGGCGAAGGAGAGCGGTCCAATTATGTGTTAACAATCCGAAGGAATGCAGGTACAGCATATAATGAGACCGGACCAGGGTCTTGGAAGCTTCCTACGGGAATCGCACCCATGGACATGCACGCAAATTACTCTACTTCTGGTGGTAAGTATATTCGGAGACCTGGAGGTATCCAGAGGTCCAAAAAGACTAGTGGAGTGGAATTGAAGCATGGTCACTTACAACCAAGATTGTTGGCGTCGGAAATCGACGATGGTGATGTTGCATCCATTCGGTTGGGTCAAAAGACCAATTCATCAACGGGTCTCAACAAAAGCCCATTCAACGAGTCCAAGTCTTCCAATTCTAGCATTGCAGCACCTGCATCGCTCGCCAATGTTTCCCGTAATAATTCTTTGGTAAGAACCACCACGGATTTTTCCATGGCTACGCTGGACGTCCAAAGTATGGCCACCACTTCTACCACGCAAAGCGGTTCCAGAAGACGTTCCGTCAGCTCCTCTTCCTCCGGTAGTATTTCAGATGCGGGAATGGGAGGTTATTACCAACATCCGGGGTACAAGAATGGGGAAGGGGATTCTGATGAAAATGACAAGGAAGAAGACGAAGAAAGAACGGATATCGAGGGGGTCCCAAGAAAAGACCATATGGACGACCAAGATTCGTACGACGAACGACCACGCTTGGTTCTTGCCAATCCCGACTCGGACAGCGATTAATTAGATAGATTCAATAGACATGTACCAGTATTGAAGCCAATGAAGCCAATGAAGCCAATGAAGCCAATGAAGCCAAAAAGTCCTATGTTAACATATTCCTGCATGTTTGATGTTCCTGCATATAGATACAGGCCAATTTACAGAATTTCGGGGTTTTTAATTGACACCTGGAGCACACGTGATCCATAAAATGTCGTGTGTTTACCAGCGAAAACCAACACGTCGACTAGATCAACTAAACAAACCACCACCTTCAATCTCCATCCATTTCCTGTGATTGCCTGGTCGCTACCTAATCGAATTGACCACGCGATTCCCCCACATAATGGACGGTTACACCTTAATCTATGACCCCAATGCGGCGTCAAAAAGCTCCACCAATGAATTCAAGAATTCATTGGAAAAGGGTCTGGACGAAGTCAAGATCACCACCATGAAAAAGATCTTGATCACCATGCTTAATGGTGATGCCATGCCAGATTTATTGATGCATATTATCAGATTTGTTATGCCTTCCAAGAACAAGGAGTTGAAGCGTTTGTTATACTTCTACTGGGAAGTATGTCCAAAGTTGGATGAGCATGGTAAGATGAGACATGAAATGATTTTGGTGTGTAATTCTATTCAAAGAGATTTGCAACATCCCAACGAGTATATCCGTGGAAGTACCTTGAAGTACTTGACCAAGTTGAAGGAGCCCGAATTATTGGAAACCTTGGTGCCAAATGTCCGTCAATGTCTCGAACACCGTCACGCTTACGTTAGAAAGAATGCCATCTTTGCCATTTACTCTATTTTCAAGGTATCGAGCCATTTATCCCCAGACACAGATGAATTGATCTACAACTTCTTGACTGAAGAAAACGACTCTTTGTGTAAGAGAAACGCCTTCATTTGCTTGAGTGACTTGAACAGAAACGCCGCCTTACAGTACATTCAAGATAATATACAAATTATCGAGACTATCGATCCTTTGTTACAATTGGCATTCCTTGAGTTCATCCGCAAGGACGCAGTGGACAACCTGTCTATGAAGCCAACCTATGCCACCTTGGTCACCTCTATCATTGAAAACGTTTCTTCCAACGTGGTGATTTATGAAGCTGCCAACACATTGACCTCTTTGACTTCTCATCCACAATCTATCTTGTTGGTGGGTCAAAAGTTCATCAGCATCGCAATCAAAGAATCCGACAACAACGTTAAGATTATCACATTAGAAAGAATCAATCAACTCCACAAGGACCATCCAGGTGTCTTGCAAGACTTATCATTAGAAGTCTTGAGAGTCTTGTCTTCTCAAGATATTGATGTACGCAAGAAGGCCCTTGAAGTCACCTTAAAGTTTGTCACAAACAGAAACGTTGAAGACATCGTCAAGTTATTGAAAAATGAACTTCAAAGAACTGCCTCAATCAACGAGGATAAGAGCTCTGAATACAGACAGTTATTGATTAACGCTATACATCAATTGGCCATCAAATTCGTTGAAGTTGCAACCAACGTGGTTGACTTATTGTTAGAATCCTTAGGGGACTTAAACACTTCATCTGCTTACGAAGTTATTACTTTTGTTAAGGAGGTTATTGAGAAATTCCCCAAATTGAGAGAATCTATAATAGCTAAATTAATCGAGGTGTTACCTTTGGTCAAGAGTGGTAAAGTATTCCGTGGATCTTTGTGGATCATTGGTGAATACTCATTGGAAGAAAAATTAGTACAAGACTCTTGGAAGTATATCAGATCCAGTATAGGTGAAGTTCCAATCCTTACAAGTGAAAGAAGAGCATTAGAAGGCCACAAATCAGGCGACGCCTCTGAAGAACACGGCAATTCTGAAAAGACCAAGAAGGGTCCTGTTGTTTTACCAGATGGTACCTATGCCACCGAAAATGCATTGACATCCGAAAAGACCTCCGATTCAGATGATGACAACAAACCACCAATCCGTAAATTGATTTTATCTGGTGACTTCTACCTTGGTGCTGTTCTCGCTTCTACTTTGGTTAAACTTGTATTGAGATTACAACGTATTGGTACCCAACAAAAGTATTTGAACGCATTGAAGGCGGAAGCATTGTTGATAATGGTTTCCATTTTAAGAGTCGGTGAATCTAGCTTTGTCACCAAAAAGATCGACGAAGATTCAGCAGACAGAATTTTGTCTTACATCAGACTTTTGAATGATGAAGAAGATGTTGAAATCATCCAAAGTGGTTTCTTAGATGATACCAAGGATGCTTTCAAGAGTCAACTTGAAACGTTGGAGAAAGAAAAGGCTGCAGTTGAAGCGAAGGATTTCAATGAAAATGTCGAGCAAATTGACGATTCTATTGTATTCAGACAATTTGAACAAAATGGTTCTAAAACCAATACATCAACAGTCGATGATATTTCTTTAGCTGCTGGAAGTGACTTGAAGAAAGAAGACTTATCATCAAGATTGAATAAGATCATGCAATTAACTGGTTTCTCCGACCCAATATATGCAGAAGCATTTGTCAAGGTGCACCAATATGATGTTGTTTTGGATGTATTGTTGGTCAACCAAACAACTAATACATTGAGAAATTTGTCTGTTGAGTTCGCAACTCTAGGTGACCTTAAGGTGGTTGACAAGCCAGCTACTACTAATATTGGCCCTCATGGATTCTACAAGCTTCAAGCCACAATCAAGGTCACTTCCGCTGATACTGGCGTGATTTTTGGTAATATTGTTTATGATGGTCAACATTCAGATGATTCTACTATTGTTATTTTGAATGATGTTCATGTTGACATTATGGATTACATCAAGCCAGCTACATGCTCTGAAAGTCAATTCCGTAAAATGTGGAATGAATTTGAATGGGAAAATAAGATCACGATTAAATCCCAAATTACTTCTTTAAAGGAGTATTTGGAAGAGTTATTGAAGGGCACCAACATGAACTGCTTAACTCCAGGTGCAGTGATCGGAGAAGAATGTCAGTTTTTGTCTGCCAACTTGTATTCTAGATCTTCTTTCGGAGAAGATGCATTGGCCAACTTATGTATTGAAAAGCAAACAGACGGTCCAATTATTGGTCATGTTAGAATCAGATCCAAGGGTCAAGGCTTAGCATTATCGTTAGGTGACAGAGTTGCCTCAATTTCCAGAAAGGTGAACAGCCCTGGAGTCCAAAAGGTTTGATTGTTTATAAATTGTTTTATATACTTCCAATAGAAAGTATGGATCGAGATGCTTCTTGTGTTATGTACATTAAGTATATTATCAGTTGCTTTGAATGCCAATTAAACTGAAAAAATCGGAAGTTATTTCTGCTATAGGGTTCCGAGTATTTTGCATACATACTACCATTTCTTAACGGCCTAAATATTCGAGAAGTCGAGATTTATTCTTAGAAAGTATTTCTTCTTTTTCACTAGAGCGCTGAAAAAAGTTGGGATCAGTTCCATTACCAAAGAAACGAGCTTGGCTTATTTTGGAATCTTCAAGATAGCTTAACCCAGCAATTTTGTCAGCGACAGATATCAATATATGAAAGCAATTAGTGAAGTCTCCAGTTAATGATAGAAGAGGTAACGGTAAATTATCAATACTATGATGCGATATAGTATGACTTGCTTGTACCGATGTGGATGCTTTGATATCATTCACCCGAGGGGGAAGAAGTAGAACTAACCTGTAGTTACTTGATTTGAGAGTGTAATCCTGACTTTTAAGGAAATTGTTCAATTTGACGTTCAATATAAATGTAACAAACATTGTGCATCTTGCTAGTTCTTGACTTTGACCAACTAAGGTAATAAATCTATCATCCGATTCAGGATGTGTTGGCGAAACCGTTATTTCGTGAACTTTGAAATTTTGTTTGAGAGAATCAATAATTTGTGCATCAAAGTATTCCGCTTCTGTTTGTGATACTACTATCTTGATGAAAGAGCTAGATTCACTGGGTGTGTGAGGTTTAGTGTCTTGTTTAAGCTTGTTAAGATAATTGATCACTTTATCATCCTCAAGTACAGTGTCATCAGAGGAAATAATTGGATTATTTTCAAGACTTAATTCTGCAGCAGTAGAAACTATCTCAATTGCCCGTTTCCGTTTTCTTTTGTGTCTATCGTATGAATTCATCGTCTTGAGTGGGGTATCCATAGTTGAGACTGACACAACCACCGGGTTATCAATGCTGGGGCGTGCGCAGCACAAGTGGCCATCGCCATAAATTTTTCACAGAAAATCTAATATCTATACACATCAAGATGGCTAAGAAGGAAAAGGTTAGCAAGAGCGAAGACGCTGGAGCTGAAGACAACTACGAGCAAAGATTGAGCGCAATCTTGCCATTTGCCAAGCCACTTGCCCCAAAGAAGTTGAACAAGAAGATCTTGAAAACCGTCAAGAAGGCATCGAAAGCCAAGCATGTCAAGAGAGGTGTTAAGGAAGTCGTCAAGGCCTTGAGAAAGGGTGAAAAAGGATTGATCATCATTGCTGGTGACATCTCCCCAGCTGATGTTATTTCTCACATCCCAGTCTTGTGTGAAGACACTGGTGTTCCATTCGTCTTCATTCCATCCAAAGAAGACTTGGGTTCTGCAGGCGCTACCAAGAGACCAACCTCCTGTGTTATGATTGTTCCAGGTGGTGGTAAGGGCAAGAAGAACGCCGACAAGACCGATGAATATAGAGAAGGTTACGATGAGATTGTCAAGGAGATCTCCTCATTGGAGTAGTTTGCATGTTCTATGTATCATAATTCCGCCAAGCGGGTGTACTTTAAATAAAAGACGTAAGGATAAGTGTAGGTAATCGAAGTTAAATTCAGCCTTAGAGTTACAATCGTAAAAGGATTACATGGGTTCTGTTATGCGGGTAAGAAATACAGCGTTTAAAGTGATCTACCCCAACCAACAGGAAGCAAAGAATCACACTAAAGAAATTTAGTTCTAGAGAGTAGGTTGGTTTGATCCCAACTGTTATACTAGGATCTCAAATTCATACAAATCTTGGATTGGTTACTTTGTTTTACCCAAAAAAATAATGTAAAGAAAAATCGTGCTAAGTTTAAGATCACTTTCAATCTATAAAAAATAGAAGACGGATCCACAGTAACAATGAAATTTCTTAATTGGAAAACAACCGTGTTTTTTTCACATTTTTGCCAGCTATACATTTGGCTGAACTTAGCAGAGTGAAATGGCACAATGGAAAATTCACCGATTACGTAACTATCGCGTATCTATGTAAGTTCTCCACGAAAGTAAGTGAGACTTTACAATAATCCAATTCAATAATACAATATGTCAAAATCGACATCGACTGATTCTGTAACAGCAGAGGAGTATCTAAAATCTCAAAAGGAATTGGAGGATGAAGCTCGAAGACTCATGCCTTATGATCCAAATGAGTGCACCTACTTGAAGGGTGAAATAAGGCAACCAGTTTTTGCTTGCTTGACTTGTTCAAGACTGAATAAGAACCAACCAATTGGGATTTGTTATTCATGCTCAATCCAATGTCACTCTTCCCATGAGATTGTCGAATTGTTTTCTAAAAGAAGATTTGTTTGCGATTGTGGAACTACGAGAATAGGAAAGGACCCTAATGGGGCATGTGGGTTGAGATTGAGGAAACGATCAGGTGAAGATTCAAACACTCTGAATGCTCCACGAATGAGATCAGGATCCATTAGTGCACTTTCTGCTTTACACGAGAATGGTTCAAGCAGCCCTCGTGGAATTGCTGAAGATATACCTGGACTGTCAAACGAATACAATCAAAATTATAGTGGCTTGTTTTGCAGTTGTCACCAGCCATATAATCCGCTAGAAGAATCCAGTAATATGATACAATGTCATTTCGGGTTTCATTGTGGAGAGGACTGGTTCCATGAAGAATGTATTTTGGGGTATACTAAGGGGACATTCAAAAAAAAACCCAAAGCTTCTGGCAATATTCTTGAAACATTATCTCCTCCTGGTGAGGATGCCACTGACGTCAATTATCATTCAGATAATGAGGGTGAAGATAGTGATGTTGAAGTGGATGTTGTTCCACACTTTCCATCTCTCGATGATTATGATCTGTTTATTTGTTGGAAATGTGTACATGATTTTCAGGAAATTTTTGAAATTTTAGAATCAAATAAGGATATCGTATTTGCCAAGCTACCACATTTTGAAGGGGTAAAAGACCTTGAAGAATGGGAAAGAAAGCAAAGTGAATTCGGAATAAAAAGTGAAGGTGATGAACAGCAAATTAAGAGGTTAAAGTCTGAATACAAAAATGCTCCATATTCATTATTTTTGGGGCATGAATTCAAAAAAGCAATGTTAGCTTTGGTGAAGGAACATCCAGAGTCCTCCAAAATGGGTCAATTTCTCAAGAATCATGAATATTTATACGGGGACGATCCCATATTTGAACCACCTCCCGATGATGTAGACTCCACGGGTTCATTATTGGATCTAGGGACTGATGCTTTGCTGAGTTTACCTAAAGAACAAGCCATTGAAGGTTTACAAGCATATGAAAAAATACGTTCAAAATTGAAAGATTTCTTCAAACCTTTCGCCGAACAAGGAAAGATTGTAACAGAAAAAGAAGTCCGGGAGTTCTTTAGTTCCATAGAAAAGAAAAAATAGTACACACGATCTTTTATGATTTATTGTTATTGGGCGTTATTTCAAATATATACATTAAATATGCTATGTAGACTTCTTTTTCAGAGTTTTCTTTGCATCTAATTTGGAAAATTCATCTTTCCAGATGGCATTTCCATGTTCTTTAGAAATGGAGGGGAAAATGACGTCAAAAACATCTTGGTACCATTCCACTGGAATGAATTTGACACCCTCTTTAACCTCATCTGGAATTTCCTCAAGCTCATTTTCTATATCCTTAGGGAAAATGATTGTGTCACAACCATATCTTTTGGCTCCTAAAGTCTTTTCACGAAGACCACCTACGGCAAGAACTCTACCAGTAACTGTGATTTCACCCGTCATGGCAATACGTGGTGGCAAAGACTGGTTGAGTGCAAGTGAAACCAAAGAGGAGGTGAATGCAATACCAGCAGAAGGACCATCCTTAGGAATAGCACCGTCTGGACAATGCACATGAATATCAGCAGCTTCAAAGAATCTGTTTTCAGGATAATTCAGGACCATGTACAGTTTGGCGAAGGAGTAAGCAATAGAGGCTGATTCTTTCATAACATCCTTCAAGCTACCAGTAACATGGATCCCTGGGTGACCAGTACCTGATCCAATAGAATTAGTGAGAATGGACTCAATATAAAGCGCATCACCATTACCAGAAGTACTGTATGAAAGACCAGTGGCAACACCAGGAGGAGGGACATCATAAACACGATCTCTAGTGTAAATCTCAGGTCCAACGAAGTCTTTCAAGTTTTCTGGGGTGATTTCTACCTTGATGTCATCTGGAATCTTCAACTTTTCAGGTTCTTCAGGTTCCTCGGGTTCCTCAGGTACTTCAGCTTCAACGCGCTTTGCTGAAGTTACATTCTCATCGACAACAGTTGCTGTTTCGACTATAGGGTCCGACTCTGCTGAGATTTCTTGGGATTTCTCTGGGGTAACCTTTTTTGAAGGTTTTGCTTCTGAAGATTTAAGCGTCTTCTGTGCATTTTCTTCTTCGATTCCTTCCACTTGTTCAACAATCTTCAAAGATACCTTACTGAATATTCTTGTGATTAATTTTTTGATGTTTCTTAAACCACTTTCACGACAATACTTTTCAATCAATCTAGAAATAGTTGAGTCAGTGAAAGATACTCTACCTTCATCCAAGCCAGCCTTTTTAGTTGCTCTTGGAATCAAGTGTCTTTTGGCAATTTCCATTTTTTCGTTATTAGTGTACCCCGGAACATCAATGATCTCCATACGATCTCTTAATGGTGCTGGTATGTTTCCAAGATAGTTTGCTGTACAAACAAACAATACTTTAGACAAATCCACCTTAACATCAATATAGTTATCGACGAAAGCATTATTTTGCTCTGGATCTAAAATTTCCAAAAATGCAGAAGCAGCGCCACCACTTCTACTCAAATCCAACTTATCAATCTCATCGATTAACATTAATGGGTTGGATGTTTTTGCTTGCTTAAGCGCTGAAATAATTCTACCAGGGATAGAACCAACATATGTTCTTCTATGACCTTTAACTTCATGAACATCTTGGATTCCACCCATGGCAATTCTCACGTACTTACGATCCAAAGATTCTGCGATCGATTTAGCAATGGAAGTTTTACCAGTCCCTGGAGGACCTGCCAAACACAAGATTTTACCATCAACTTTTCCACTCACTCTACCCATGGAAATAAATTCAAGGATTCTTTCCTTGACATCCTTTAATCCATAGTGGTCACGATCTAAGATTTCTCTTGCTTGCTTAACATTAAATCTGTCTTTAGAGTAAATACCCCAAGGAATTGATGTCAACCAATCCAAATATCTTTCACTTACTCCAACTTCACTAGAATGTTCACTTTGACTGTCTATCTTCGATTTTTCAGCATAGTAGGCCTCCAAAGCTTCTTCAGTCATTTTCAAATGTTGAAGACGTTCATCGTACTTTTGAGTTTTCTTATCTTCAGATTCTGACAAGCCAGCACGCTTTTGCAACTCTCTGATAAATTCCTTGAGGAACAACCTAGTTTGATGCTCATCAGCCTTGCTGCTCAAATTATGAATGGTGCTTTCTTTGATCAGGTTAGCCTTGATTTCGACCTTCAATAGTTCTAAGGCTTTAGATAATCTTGTTTCGACATTCATGGATTCCAAAAGATCTTGAATCTTTTTGGGGTCGGCATGAATGGTGGAACCAATAAAATCAGCAAATCTGGGGGGATCATTTACCAAATCAGTGATTTCCTTAATTTGAAGTTTTTGAAGCGGATTCTTTCCGCCCATTTTACTCAAGAGAGTCTTCAATGCTTCGATCAAAGATTTAATTTCTGTGGATGATTTATCGTATGGCTCTTCCTTGACCGGTTTTACTGTGGCATAAGATACTTTCAAGCCCTTCAAGTAGGAGGTTGGGAAATCTTCATCTTCTTTCTTTGCCTCGTCGGAGACTTGCTTGTCGAATGGGCTCTTCAAGTCTTCAAGCTCGCATCTTTCGAGAGGATAGGCCAAGATATTGAACACACCAGGTCTCAAGGTATTATGCCTGATGATTTGACAGTGGACACCAACCTTGTAAATGGATTCCTTGTCCTTTATGACGTCTGTATCGGGTTCAGCTTGGTCCTTGACATGGAACAACACGAAGTAAGGCTCTCTTTTGTCTATGATGGTGTAGATCGACCTGATGACTTCGGCATCGGTGATGTTGATGGCGAAGGGTCTACCAGGAAGTGGGGGACGATCCTTCATTGGAATGGCCAACAATGGAGGGTATAGCCCGCTGCTCTCGACCTTCATCATGGGAGGATCAGGCGAATCGTTATTGTTATTTGGAGGAGCACCAGATGGAGGAGCACCAGAAGGTGGGGCTCCAGCACCAGCAGCACCAGCAGCACCAGCAGCACCAATATCGGAAGACCCTTTCGATGACGATACCGAGTCCGAATTCTCTTCTCCGATGATATCTTCAGAAGAATCTTTTTTGTCATTGACATCCTCAGAAATGTTCTCCGATGGTTTGTCGTTCTCATCTTTAGGGACGTTGTCTTGAGGTGCTTCTTCCCCAGAATCCTCGTTCACATCTTGCTTTACGTCATTCTTGTCCTTGACAGTTATTTCAAACAAAGTCTCTGGCTTTATCAAATGAGAATTGTTGTCAATGACATACCTGGAATTGAAATCTTTCACACTGTACACTGAAGGCAACGGCCTCAATGCTGTGGTGGCGAATCTCACTCCGAGGTACGCTTGAGAAGGGCATCTCGAAACGCCTTTCAAGTACTTTCCAGACCTCATTGGGATTCAGATTGAGGAAGTTGTTTGGTCTGGGAATACCTCTTTGGTGAAGTCAGATTAGTAATAGTTAGCAAGCTAGATGGACATTAGCGATTTGGCGATAGTCGGTGAAGTCATGTGACCACACACTGGATTTGAGTCACTAAGGCTATTGGAAGTGATCTACATTCCCATTTGTCAATTGCATAATAATACATTTCTAAGAAAAAGGGCATTGGATGCTTTCAACCAAACATCTTCAATGCATTCTATAAATTCGTAACCGCATTAGACGTAGGAGTGAATCCACCACATGGAAAATAGCCATTAATCTATGGTGAAGATATTCTTCTTTCTTTTCGTTTCCTGGGGCACAGAGTCCTCGTCCAATTCCAACGGTCTTTTCTTGGTTGCCTTCAATGGACTGTCACCATCATCGAGGGCGAAATTGTCATCTTGATAGTAATTGAGCGAGTTCAAGTTTTCATCCTCCAACCCAAACGATTTGGCCTTTTTGTCAGTAGTCAAGTCCACCTTGGTGGCATTGGACTTCCACAACTTGAGCCTTTTCTTCTTTTTCTTGGACTCATCGTCCGATTTGATCCCAAACATGGTAGAATTTGCGCTTGCAAACGTCTCATCTTCTGTGACGGAAAACAGGGTCATTTTCAAGTCTTCGGAAGGTTTTCCCAACAGGATGTTTTTCAAGTTGGTCAAGCTCATTCTGGAAGGAGTGAATTCCGGCGATGCAGACTTCGAGCCAGGTGATCTGTCGAAATTCTCAACAAATGAATGGTTTGAGGGTGTTTTCACTGGGGTACTTTTGGCATCTACGTTATGATTGGCAGGGTTTTTATCCACAATCTCAGGATTTTTGATTTCCTCAAGCACCAATTCACTTTGAGGAGTAGCCGCTTTTGAACCATCTGTTGGTGGCTTGGAATCAGAGGAAGATGGGAGTAATGAGGGGGTAGCAGTAGATTTCTCCGATTCAGGAAATGCGGATGTTTCTTTGAGTACATCAAGTTCGGTTATGGTATCATTTTCTTTTAAGAACTTACCTGGATTCATCAATAAATCATACTGGTTAATATTTTTGGATGTAATGTACGTTCGCTTAGGCTTTTTAGCTTTGGGTATGATAGGTGTTAAAATGTTATCGAGCTTTTGGAATGGCTTCAGTATCCCTAAAGGAGCGGGACCTTCGATGTCCGGTTGGAAGTTGAACGACTTCAATGAGAATGGAGACATTGAAGGTCTTGAAAACAATGTCCCTTTTCCAACTGTTCTAACAACAGGTGCAGAATCCTTATACACCTTCAATTGAGCTTTTAGTTTGGAATTTTCATCCTTTAAGGATTCGATTTTAGCTTCCTGAAGCTTATTTTTGGTGGAATGTTCCTGTTTTAACTTGTTTGTGTATAATTCATAATCGTTGATTTGACTTTTCAACCTCACTGTCTCTATGGTTCCTTTAGCATTCTTCTTTGGTGCTTGAGAGATCAATACCACCTTCTGAGTGGCTAACATCACCAATAACTTTCTTCTTGTATCCTGCACCACTAATTCTTCTATTTCATTCTTCAATTTATAATGGCCAGACACCTTTTCTTTAAGTGACATGGTGAGTAACCTATTCAAACATCGCGTTTGTGATGATATCAATTGGAAGGATGGGTTTGTGACATGTTTTCCCAATGAGGCTCGCCCCACACAATAATGAAAAACTTATACATGCCTAATTGATACATGCACCTAACAAAGGTAATGGTTATGATTAAATAGCAGTACGAAGGTACATCTAAGTGAATGCTTTGACCATTTCATTTTGATAAGTTGGTGTCTCCGTTGGCAAGTCTGTTTCTTTTCAATTCATCTACAAACAACCACTAAATTACGCACCACATTCTTCAACAGCCAGTAAGATAATATGATCAGTGTCATGAATCGCTCCAGAAACTTCACCAGAACAAGAGATGTTCTTGCGGTTGATTGAACCTTAGATTGGTCATTTTGGTACATCTTGCGATGTCTATTTTCTCTAAAGTGTATCCCATCAGAAGGGGATATCCTTGTTAATTCCGAGTCCTGAAACGATGATTTCCAGTGCATTCGATTAATATTGGGGACAAGAAGTCAGATCTAATTAGTTAATGTTGAATAAGGATTTCCTTCCGAAAACGTAGTCAATATTCGCTCTAATTCTCGGGATTCATTGGTTCTCTATCTCATATGCAGAAAATGCCTAGAATCACATCTATTCTTCTAAATTTGAAAAGTAAGCTCTTGCTAAGTAAATGTTACAAATAAACAATTGAATTTAGCCCTAGAAATTACTACTCTAGTTGCAAAATGTGGTACTGCACATAGTATGCATAGCATCAGATGAACTACTAATTCAAATGCGCAGGCTATTTCGTTGATTCTGAACCATCTTAACCATAAACTACTGAAGTTTTCCAGACCATAGAATTAATTACAGCTATAATCAACAATGCTGAAAAAGAAAAAGGGAAGAGTCAATGTGTACCAGGCATGCGATGGACAATATACCAAAGACAGATCATACTATAAAAGTAAAGTGGAGAAATCTCCACACCACAAGGTAGATTATGCACCTCTTACTTTCCATATTAACCGTAAAGCACCTGATTTCGACAAGATTATTGGTGTCAGGGGCACTATTGTTCCACCAGATGAAATTCTAGATGCAAGAAAACCTTCAACCATAAAAATACCCATCAAGACTCGAGATGAGTTCCCAAAAGACCTCCAATTACCCAATTCAGAGCTATTGGAATCACTCCATGCCTACACCAGTAAAAAATTCAAGTGTGAACCAGGGTTCACCCGGTCATGCGACGCATCGGCGCTACTTGCATTTGGTATGTTAGTTGAAACTTGGGCAGATGAAATGGTGACCGATTCATTAGCTAAATTTTACACAGAAGTTAATGAAGACGTGAAAGTATTGAGAAAATTTTTTGAAAGAAATAGTAGTACAGTTTTAGAAACGGCTGTTTTTATGACTAATGATGATGAGGAAGTAGAACAAGAAGAAAAGGAAGCAGTCGCTTTCGCAAATGCAAGGAGATTCGAATCTGATGGTGGAGGTCCTGAGAATGATGAGACAATTAGGGGTATCAATGAAGTTGAAAGTGCTCTTGATGATGAAGACACAGATGAATCGGAAAGTCTGGCAACTTCGGAAAATACTAATAGTTCCGATGATGATAACGATATTTGAGATATCGTATTAAACTTAGACTGAACAGAAGACCAAACAATAGCATATAAGTACCATATTATTCAATTTCATTAAAATAAATTAAATCTATACATGGTTTATTGAGATTTTAGATTTTAAGCTTAACTAATTTAATATTATTTAATATTTAATTAAAATTCGTAGTTTTTGACTTACTAAATATGATACAATTTATCTATTCTTCCTTAGAAGGGGCTTCTTCAGCATTTGCTTCGGCAACAGGAGCATCCACAGTAGCGGCGACTACTTCTTCAACTGCTTCAGCAACATCGCTGACAATATTTTTAGATTCAGGTTCGGTTGATGGTTCAACAGATTCACGAGCTGCCTTTTCAGACTCAAGCTTCTTTTGGTAAACAGCCTCTTTACCTTCATCCTTGGAAGTTGTAGCAATACCAAAGACTCTATAAAGCAATTCGTGTGTGTCTTTTTTATTGACCATAAGGTTCACATTGGACTTACCCTTCCACAAAGGCAAGAATAAATCTTCCAATCCATCATCTCTCTTAACAGTCAAAAAGACACAACCTTCAGCCATTTCATCCAACTTTGCTGAAAATTCAGCATCAACTCCAGATGACTTGATTTCATGAATCTTTGGGAATGCCTCAATGAACAATTTCTCTAATAATTCGAGATTACATGCAATTTGTCTCTTGGTACCCAAAAATGGCCTGATAGTTTGTAATGATTCATTTTGAACTCTCCAAGGACAGTTACCAGAATCATTTCTTTGAGAAACAAATAATTTGATACCAGCATGAATAATCTTAAGCTTTTGCTCTTCAGCATCAAGAATCTTCTTAATTATAGGAGAAACATAGTAGATAGTTCTTAATGGTTCACCAGTAGCATTTCTTACCAAAGTAGCATCACGAGAAAAAGACTCAGAGATGTCGTAAAATGGCCAGCATTTAGCCAACTCGGCATGATTTTGGTCTAAGAAAATGAAAGGTTCTTCGTTGGCATCACGAGGCATCTTTTCCTTTCTTTGAGCATGGTGCTTGAGAGGAGCTTGAGTCTTTTCTTCTGTTTCAACCTTCTGTTTCTTGGAAGAATCTTCGGTCTCCTCATCAACTGCACGCTTAGCAGAACCTTCAGGGTCAAGTTTTTCAAACACGGTAATGAAAAATCCACCAGTATTTTGAAGATGTGGGTACACTCTCATACAATTCTCCAATTGGAACTCTTCAGCTTCTTCATGAGTTGGTGGGAAAACTGAATCCACGAAACCCTCTGCACCTTTTTCCTTGAGCTCCATTTCTTTGTTGAAGACCTTCCAGTCTCGGAGACCAGCACGTCTAACCAAACCAGGCAATTGATCTTCACAGTTGACAACTCTAATTTGTTTTCCCCATCTACGCAAAGCGGCAGCAACGACAGCTTCGTTTTCAACTGGTGACAAGGAACAAGTAGAGTACACCAAACGACCTCCCTTCTTCAACAATTGCAAACCACGGTTCAAAATGTTGACTTGCAATGGGTGCAAACCTAAAGCATTATTGACAGTAAAGTCCTTCCAGACGTTAACGTTCTTACGCATAGTGGCATCACCAGAACAGGGGACATCACACAAAATACGATCAAACTTCAAGTAGTCAGTGCTTCCTTGCAATTTCATACGAGGGAATAATTGGGCATCGTGATTTACAACCATGAAGTTGGCGGAGTTCAATCTTTTCACTTGATGAACCAACATATGAGAACGCTTGTAGTCAGAGTCATTTGCTAAGACAAACCCGGTTGGAGCCTGGGTTTCCTCTTCTGCATGTAATGCCTCAACCAATTGAGCAGTCTTTGATCCTGGAGCAGCACACATATCCAAGACGGCGTGGTCTGGCTTGATATCCATCAACAAAGGAGGAATCATTGAAACGGCTTCTTGACGAGAGATGTTACCAACTTCGGTTTCGATAACCAAGAAACGTTGAGTTTCAGCAAATTCTTTGTTCTTACGGATAACACCTTTGGAAACATCGATTTGCCAGCCAAGACCTCCAGGGTAGTAAGCCAAATTCTTTGGCTCGAGCTTGATGCCCTCAAACTCAACGTCCTTCAACTTGGCCACATGGTTTTTGGTGAAGATATCGTTGATCTCGGCAGCGTGTGCACGGGATCCAGTGATACGGAAGGTCATTGGCAAGTTTTCTTGACAGTGCTTCTTGAAGGAGTCCCATTCATCTTCAGGCACAATACTCATGGCTTTGTAGTAGGTCTCCCATTTTTCGTTTTCACGGAGAGCATCGGTCCAGCTTCCTTCTCTATCCTTTTCAGGACGCTTACCGAAGTTCTTCCGGTCTCCTCCTTTTCTTTTGAAGTTCCTCTTGCCCATTCTTGCTCCGTATGTTGATAAGCTTCTAAATAATGTAAGGGCCATAAGGATGAATTTTTCACTCACCTGAACTGCATACAACTGAGATGGCCTACAAGAGACTGTATGGTGAGAATATGGGGATAGTTCCTGCCAGATCTACTTGTTAAGCCCGGTTTTGTACATTTCTAAAACAAATGGCTACAACTCGAATCTACTGGCTATACACTTCCTTAACTTTAAATGTTCTTGGAATCGGTTGTATTCTCTACTCTTCCAGTATTCACGGCTGTAACATGCGGGTGATACTGCTATGTGCAGGATGTCCCTGATAAGTCACGTATCACAAGACGAGAAAGTAAATCATTTCCAATACCATTTCCTATGTCCAAATGGAAGTTACGTTTAAGTGCTGTAAGTATCAACAAGACTTAAGTGAGTTCTCAATATTTTCTATAACTTTATTGCATCTCATTGGGGATCTAAAGAGTATCCATAGTATTCATACGTAATGGTTCCACTTTTCACAAGCATCATGGTTTTCACATTCTTAATCGTACACGAACTATACTAATGGAAACTATATTGATGTGAATATTTCCAGATGGGTTTCAGAGTACAACCCCATATTAAGTGAAATTTAAATACTAACTATAGCTCGGCACGATTCTTGGAATATCAGCTTACAAACGACTTGATCACAAAAGTCAAGTCCATGAATACTTAGCCAAGTGGCCGAATTCTTTACGCCCCGAAGAATACTTCTTTTTGACTTTTTTAGTGTTCGTTAATTGCATCAAATGGGCGATTTTTGGCAAACTCACTGAAAACGAAATCCAAACACTTCGTGATAAGGTCACCTACACAATTTGGGAATTTTGCGTTGGTTTCATTGTTTTTTACTTCAAGTGCTTTACTTTTGATCATGGATTGATAAAACACGAACTTTTCAAGTTTGGGGCATTATTTCTTTGTGTGGTGCTTTTAAAGGGGTTTCACTACATGTTCGCTGAAAGGGTTCTGTACATTTTCCCTACCAAAAAACAAGCAGATTATGCTAAATATACCCAGATCAAGTACCGTGGTGTGCGGTTTGCCTTCGGCTTGTGTCTTCTCAACTTTATTGACTGTATGCTTATTGTACGGTTTTTCCTTGAAGTTGGTCAAAGGTATAAATCTGCAAAAGCTTTGCATTCATCAATCTTGCATTCTACGACCTCGCTGGTTCACATCGAAAACAACATTTTATTGGCGATTTTTGGCTTTGAGATCCTTCATATCTTTCCATTAATTATCTTAACATCCATGAAATTTGCGGTGAACTTTTTCGAGTATTTAAGATTTGAAGGGGTACGAACAAGTTCAGATAATGAGGACGTGGACTATCACTATACCAAATGGAAAGAGACAAAGATGCAGATCATGTATGTTAGTGAGTTCCTAGTTAATCTATTGAGATTCGCTATGATCTCGCTATTCTCCTTAATCTTTCTTTATGTTTTCACTTTTCCGTTTCACATACTTCCTTCCTCATATGCCAGCTTCCGAAATTTGGTGAGCAACACTCGAATTCTAGTTAATTTCAAAAAGAAAAAACTTGCCCTTGATAAACTTCAAACCCCAACGGAACCTGTAAATGATCGGTGCATTATCTGCTACGACAATATGTTTAGTACAGAAGAGGAAAGGGTTTTAAAGTGCGGTCATCAATTCCATTATGCCTGTCTTATAAACTGGATTGAATTTTCACATACCTGCCCTGTGTGTCGCGAAAGGGTGTAGAACACCACATAATTACAAATCATATGCATTCTTCGAGCAAAAGGTCTCGAAATTCCTTTCACATATTTTTATGCTTAGGGTGACTTGATTAATTTCACAATAATAGTATTTTACAAGGTTGTTCCCTACTTTTTTTTCCCCTTCAATTCAGTTTTACCAAATATTGGTATTTTATAGTAATCTAGGGTTCTGGCCCGATATAGATCCAGCGGAATATAGATTCAATAGTATACATATTTATCCTGTTAAATTTAACACATGAGAGAATTGAAGTTTTGAGTGTCTATCGACTTCTTTGTATGCTCCCCCAATAGAACTAAAAGTACGTACCGTTTGAGGTGCTATTCGTTATACCTGTTGTCAAGTTGTCAATATCTGGTTCATCATGAGAGATTTTGGTAAATTCATCAATATTGTGATGTCCATTGTGTCCTTGATGTTCTTCATTTGGCTCTTCGTTGATAAAATCATCATACTGATAATCTTCTGCTAGAACTTTTGTAGACAGGGCATCAGGATCGTCTTCTTGTTTCACTTTGGATGCTCTGTCTTGGCCAAACTCATCATAAAAGTGTTGCGGGGAAGTAATGGAGCTTGTTGAGGAAGGGTTTGAGGCAACTGCACTATTAACATTGGTCACAGAATTCGAGTCGAGTTCTCCTGGTTCGCCAACTTGTGTGGCAGTCATGAAATGTTGTTCTCCATCCAAAAAACCAGCTTCAGCTGAAGTACCCACATCGTGGTCTCCTGTAGTCGGCGATGCTGTTTGGGATGCGTTGTATTCATTGACGGAATCCTCGGCAGCAGCTGCCGCTGCAGCAGCAGCTGCTGCTTTTGCCTGCTTTTGAGATGTACGTGTCTCTCCACGTGCTTGTCTCATTGCTTGTTGTTCACGATACTTAGCAAGGTAAATTTTCAACACTTCTGCATAGTTTTCAAACCCCAAGTCATGCATGGAGTACAATATATCTTCACCATTGATGGTTTTTCTCTTCTCGCGTACGCAACGATCACTTGCTTCACTGGTGATGAAAGATATAAATTCGGACACACATTCTTGCATGCATTCTTTTGCATCCTTTGACACTTTGGCAGTAGTGGGAAGTGTGTTCTTCATGAGACGGGCCACATTGGCAATAGGCAACCAACGGTCCTGCTCACGGAGCTCGACGTCATGTGGATTAATATTGGGATCCATAATAGGGGTAGTAATGTTCCAGTAGTACAATAAGTAGTGAATTGGGTAAGGTTGGCGCTAGGAAAATGTGAAGGAACCAGGTCACCAAGAAAGGAGCGGCCAACGTTTTGCCGAGCAACTCTTCGCAATAATCAGAAAGGTGTTTTGCAATAATAACCGTACGAGCTAGTGATACCTGGTTATGTTGCTTACTATGTCTATGAGGCTAATGGCTGGAGTTAGTGATGGAAATTTTTCCAGGTGGGTTGGGAGAACGCTAACATGTAAGGACCCGCACTAAGCTGTAATACTCACGATTAAGTTTACAGTTTACTAGGTGTTATATGCACAACTTCGCAATGAATCACTGTTGTTTAACCTGTATTTCTGTATGTTAAAATGCAAACCACCCAACTATCTACATAGGTTCAATAATAGACAACATAATTAACATGGATGCTTCTGGCCATGCCACAAGCTTTCATAGCTCCTCCAAAGATCTGGCAGTTTTGGCAAAGTCGGGAGGGGCCTCATTTTTGATTTTAGTGCAGTTTTTCACCAAATTCCTCACTTTTGCACTCAACCAAATACTAATACGATTTATTTCACCCAAGATATTCGGCATCTCAACATACTTGGAATTCTTGGTTTCAACCATCTTATTCTTTAGTAGAGAGGGTGTCCGCTTATCAGTCCAAAGAACGGAGTCCCCAAGGGAAAGTACCGATACTCCTTTGACAAAATCTAAACAATCAAAGGGTTCAACCACACATGTCAATATCATTTATCACGCTTCTACTATAATCGGGACACACCAAAGTATTGTCAATTTTGGATTTATTTCGCTATTGGTGGGATTTCCATTATCAATTCTAATCATTTATTGGCAATGTAATACGTTGATGTTCAAAGAATCAGTACTCAGCTTACCTTACCATACACTTACCCTTGGCATGATCTGGCTGCTGCTTATTTTGGAATTGAGTGCAGAGCCAATCTACGTTCTAAATCAATTCCAATTGAATTTTAAGGTCAGATCAAAATTCGAAGGTTATGCTGTTTTCTTGAGATGCATCTGTACGGTTTCTGCAGTTTTGATTTCTAGAAGATTCCAAACTCTTAATTTCGATGCATTAGCAGTCATGGCATTTGCATTTGGTCAATTTGCTTATTCTGCAACTTTGGCGATTTCCTATCATATCCATTTCCTTCAAGAATCAAATTTAACATATTCTATTCAAAAGATTCAAGACACAAATTCTTCATATTATTTCAATAGTAAAATTTTGCTGATCTGGAAAAGTTTATTCATCCAGATGATATTCAAACAATTTCTCACGGAAGGTGATAAGCTTTTGATTAATTACTTATGTTCTGTGGAAGAGCAAGGTGTTTATTCAGTCATAACAAATTACGGTTCTATGACAGCAAGGTTAGTATTCCAGCCCATTGAAGAGTCTGTACGTATGCTATTTACTAGACTTCTCTCTTCCTCAAAGCTATCAAAAGACGATGTTAGTGACTCGTATCGAGTAGTTACCAACTTGAGCGTTTTCTATACTAACTTGTCGGTGTTAATCTTATTGGCTGGAGGTACTAATGCTGCATTTCTACTCAAGTTTCTTTTAGGTTCTAAATCATCCAAATGGGCAAGCACTGATATTTTTGAGGTTTTTCCTCGTTATATTATGTATTTGCCCTTGCTTGCATTCAATGGTATCTTTGAGGCTTTCTTCACAAGCATAGCTACACCTGCTGATATCAGAAGTTTTTCGTTATTCATGACCTTCCTGAGTATTGTCGTATTGGCAAGTCTGTATATTTTCATTGAAAAGCTCAACCTTGGACTTACAGGCTTGATCTTATCGAATGCAATTAATATGTTCATGCGCATAGGGTATTCTGGAATCTCAATCCGAAATTTCTTCACCAGGCATGATATCAATATTTCGACCATATCTGTGGTAAATCGAATTATTAAACCTGTTTCAATTCTAATTATTTGTGAACTTGCATATTATAGAATAACTGGAGGTTTTAATACCTATACATTTATTCAATTTTTCCAAAGCTTTGCTATTTGTGTATTTGGATTGATTTGTTTATGTTATAATGAAAGGGAACTATTGTCACACCAATTGAAAGGTAAACTTCAACGTTTCAAGAGAAAAATGGATTAGTATTCAGAAAAATACCAAGAAAATGTATTTGTTTTTATACTGAGAGATAATTTTTTTCAATCTCCCTTGTCTAACGTGTCTATCTTCAGGATAATTTGTTGCTGGTATCTTGGCTTCAAATACAAGACTGAATTGACATACCAAATGGACCTAGATAAATTTGCATTATTTTGATTGTAAACAAATTTTGACGAGGTAATAATTGGAACACTTTTCTATGCATCGCACAATATCAATTATCCAAAGTGAGTGTCAATTTTATGAAGAGAAATGCCGCACAAGTTTACTTTATGAAACAGGAATATTACCCTTTTTGTAGTATTCTTTGTAATATTCCTAGCAAGAAAGTAAAAAAGAATATGACAACTGGTTTATCCAAATGCCCGCATCCTAACAGTACCAACTTACTACTTCACAATGACCATTTCCAGCGTGATGCGTTGGATTACTGTCAAGTTTGGATGCAAGCACCTACACTGAAATCCAAAACTAAAACAAAAAGAATCACTTGCCCATTGGAAGATGGCGAGGATGGACCAGCATTGTATATTGATCCCAGAGAAGATTATTTGTGCTTTCAAGGTACTGTTTTAATTAGAGCTCCATTTGCCAACCGAGGGCTCAAGTTAAGCTGTTCTCCTTCAATATTTGGTATATTGTTAATATCTTTTATATTCCAGCATATTATATAACTCTAATTATTCAAGGCTATTGTAGTCTAAATAATCCTAATATAGATATAATTTAATAATTTCCAAGCATTCATGAAATATTTGTAAGTTTTCAAGCCTGTTTATTGCTTGTGTGTGTGATTAAGCTAAATCTACTTGGTATATTTGCACTTGACACGTGTACTAATAACTAAAGCCTGGTTAGCTCAATCGGTAGAGCGTTTGACTCTTATGAAGGATATCAAAAGGTTGCGGGTTCGACCCCCGCATCGGGCTTTCTTTTTGTCAATTCATCCTTTAATCTACCCCTGTATTAGTTGCATAAACCCAGTCTCGATGAGCACTTTTGAGAACTGGTTGTCTTGATTATTGTACTAAAACTTCCACGCCACCTTGGTGTTTCAGAAACTCATCACTTGATGTTACAGATGTCAAAATTTTCACCAACTATTTCAAACACAACCCCAACTAAATATACCTCTAAAATGACCCCAGAATGATCAACTGCTTGTCATTTTGTCAACATGTCAGCTGCCCAACTTCGATCAAATTACGATCTGGAAAATTAGCTATTCTTCTGTCCTACTTTTCTTACATATCATTCCTTGGTCAGATCCAGCTGGAGCAAAAACTTGAGTTGTCACACTAGCAAGTTATGTACCGATCTAGATCGAGGCCATCCGTATTCGCCTACTCACGGGTAACGGACTGTGCTGAATTGCTTCCCTCCAGTGATATTGTTACTCATTGCCTGCCTCCGCGAAGTTGATTACTCAAACCAACGAAAAGCATACCGCGAGGATCGAAACGGACCTCGATAAGTTCATGAAACATAACTCAACGATCAGTGCGCTTCTGCCACAGGCCATCACAGCCAGAAGTCTATGAATTTTTCTGATAGTAGTGGCGACTTTTAAATTCGCATTTGTCTGCAGGAGGGAAGCATTTCAGCCCATCCCATCACTAGAACAACAGTAGGATCTACTTGTGCATTGACCTGGAACCATGTCGGTGGTGGAACTCCTGAAATCGGTTGATTCCTTGGCCAAACTTATCCATGAAAGGACCCAGGAGCTTGAAAAGCTTAAAAACGAATACAACGCAAAATTAAATGTGGTCAACTCTTACATCAAGCACTTGCATATTGTTGATAACCCCAAGAGTTCTGAAGAGAGTCTTGATGACCAGAACTTCATCGACACGGTTTCCACCCCAATTGAGTGTCCCGGGTGCCATACTGTGGTCTACCAAAACACTTCCACCAGCCAATACGTGCTTGTGCCGAAGCAGAAGATTCAATCGAAATTGAAAGACTGGAATTCAGATATCGAGCAGAATCTTGCCAATCTTAATATATCTACAACACAGATAGCGGAGCAAAGGCCAAACGTCGATCCAAATCGAAACTCTTCTCGTCATCACAGCAAATCGAAAAAGACCTGCTCATATTGCAAGAAACCTGGACATTCCCGGGCAAAATGCTTGGTTCGGCTCCTGACCCCTGTCTCCACTCCTGACAGTACGATGAAATGATCTATATTACATATAAAATACTTTACTTGCTTGATTGAGCCAAGGCCTCTGTATGTTAGTAGCAGGATTTCGTAATGTACCCCGAATTTGAGATGGATCATTGGAAAAGGTACCCATCTTGTATAATTTGACAACGTTTCAAGCAAACATCTGTCTGAATTCATGCAGATACGACTTAAACACCTGATTATTCGAATATTCGGGTCATTGGTGCATTTTCCATTCCTTTGTCCATTCTCTGCGGGATTGTGGTGACATTCCATTTGTACGTACCTCTTCTGGAAGCATCCTGCAACAAGGTGCAATCCACCGAGTTGGGACTCATATGCACATAACGAACGGTGGAACCTCTGATGAACAAGTTCTTCACCGATTGTAAGTGGGGATATTTACCCTCGTTGACACAGGAGATGTTGTCTAACTTCAAATTCAAATATTGATCGACGGACTTCAACACTCCCTTAATCTCGATATCATTTTTCAACTCCACGGTGACCTCTTGGTCAACAAGAGTCTTAAAGAAACTAAAGAACAACATGATGTATTGGCAGTTGTGGTGTGGACGGTGAAGTTTTGTTTGAAGCGCATTGATGGCACAAAAGCGAGAAAATATTTACATGGTTGTGGCTGCGACAACTATAGAGCTAATGAACCATAGAATGTTTAGGGAAGAGTCAAGAATGACGACATGTCGTTATCCAGTACATAGTAGACATCTGACTGGAGCTGCTGGAGCTTTTCCTGGAACTCTGAAAACGAATTTTCAGAGTCATTTGTGCCCATGTTTTCCTGTTGATCCTCTTCGTTGGAGTAGCATGCCAGTTGAAATTGGAACAAATAGGACTTTTCCATGGATACGTTAGGCGATTCCAGTGGTGAGCAATATTGGTCTCTGTGTTTGTTGTTTTGGGCAATAATTTGTGGCTCAATGAATCCTTCTATGTTGTATTCGTGAGAAATGGAATATTTTTGAAGATTTTTGTCAAAATTGTGAACATTATCGAAAAGTGAAGTTCTTGGAACCCCAAAATTCCCACTACTGAATGTTTTGGTAGAGGCGGTGAATAAATTCAAATCCCATTGGTGTTCACTCAAACAAGGTTCATCAAAGATGTAGCTATTTTCCGAGCCCAGCGAATGATAATTTCTCGTGAATGGAACTTCTTCGTTCATGGCATTGTTTTCAGAAGAGCTGTTTATATTGCATTTGGAGGCATTGATATTCTTGATACTTGGAAGAAATTCCGTGTATTTGGCAGAAGGTTTGAAGCTCTCTTCATGACGTGGGATATTGATGTTGATATTGAGAGGTTTAGGATAATTTGAAGGTGATCTTCCTCTTATGGTCAACGCAGGAGTTTGAGTGTGGGCAACTTCTACAGTCTCACCATTTTCCAAGGTAGCCGCAAGGATCACCCGAAGAACGAAATGACGATGTGACAAAGAGGGTTTCTTTTGGTTAATTGCCGAAGAAAATTGAATTCTCTCATACCGGGCAACAGTTGCTACCAAACGATCCCGTGGATAAGTTCGCAAGATACTAGACTGTGAGCAATCAATTTCAGAAATATCTTGAAAGAAGATTTGATTAAAAGAACTGATTTTGGTCTCATTTCTAATATTGGAGCTTTGCTTTATGATTTCATGTCCTGGAATCGTTCCAGGAATTGCATGGTAAATAGGAGGTGGAATCTGCGGTCCTCGATCTCTCTTAGCAGTATGTTGAACCAATCCGATAGAAGACCTGTCCTCACAGCAAAGTGCCACCAAGTGTATGGAAAAATAATGCACTTTGATTAGTTCCTGATCTTCTCCCATCATGTAAAACTCATGCTGGTTGAAAATGCCTAATTCATGATTTTCAAATTCAAACGCACTAACCAAGGTGAAATAGTTCCTTTTGTAACCTATCCATTCGCCATCAACTAGATCAAATCCACGGTCAATTCTGGCATTGATAACTGGTGTAGCATTTATTGAAAGGCCACCCGGCCTTATCATTACGATGCCTCTCTTATTTTTGGTTGGTAAGAACTGTGGCCCTACTTTGAACTGATTTCCTGACCTTGGTGCAACTTTGCTACGGGCCAATGTTATTCCATGTTTTCTGTAGGTGCTCAGCGTACATTCCAGATCGCTGGAATCTTCCACATTTTTACTTTTCAGGCTTCGTTTGTAATTATATTCTTTGACACCCATGTTGGAGTTTGTGAACTGGTTAAAATTGCAACTACAAATGCGACCTTCCATTTTAGCATTATACCCGATGCGAATAATCGGGTAACTCACCCACTATAATATGGCAAAAAGATTAATTCAGTATGTTAGCTAAATGAAACAAAGGAGACAAAAGTGTATTTTAAGAAGTGTCGTGTTGCACTTACTGGTGTCTTGAAAAGTGTTCCTTTGCATATCTGAATCCCAATAACATTCAAGGCTAAGACTTTCGATAACATTTGAAAGTTGAATTCAACTTGGAAGAAGATGCACCCAATATAAAAATTATAAAAATCATTACACGGTCTATTACTGTAATACTGGGCGCTGGACCTCGAATGACTTGACATGTTTGGCATGGGTAACTACTTGGGTGCAAATCTCGGCCATCGCACTACTCATCACCAAAAAAAATTGACCCCATCACCACACTATCAAATCCTCTATAGTACATCATGGGTAAGAAGGCAATCGATTCACGTATTCCAGCCCTCATCCGTAATGGAGTGCAGGAGAAGCAAAGAAGTTTCTTCTTCATTGTTGGTGATAAAGCCAGAAACCAACTTCCTAACTTGCATTACTTGATGATGTCCGCAGACCTCAAAATGAACAAATCCGTGTTGTGGGCTTACAAGAAGAAGCTATTAGGATTTACTTCACACAGACAAAAGCGCGAAGCTAAGATAAAGAAAGATATCAAAAGAGGTGTCCGTGAGGTGAACGACCAAGACCCTTTTGAAGCGTTCATTTCTAACCAGAATATCAGATATGTTTACTACAAAGAAACCGAGAAGATTTTGGGTAACACTTATGGTATGTTAATCTTGCAAGATTTTGAGGGGTTGACTCCAAACTTGTTGGCCAGAACAATCGAAACTGTTGAGGGTGGTGGTATGGTTGTCGTTTTGTTAAAATCAATGACTTCATTGAAGCAATTGTATACAATGTCTATGGATATCCATTCACGTTATAGAACTGAAGCACACAATGATGTTGTGGCACGTTTCAATGAAAGATTTTTGTTATCATTGGGATCTTGCGAAAATTGTTTGGTTGTTGACGATGAGCTTAATGTATTGCCTGTATCTGGTGGAAAGCATATTAAGGCATTGCCTCCAAAAGATGATGATGAATTAACACCAAAAGCTCAAGAGTTGAAGGAATTAAAGGAATCCTTGAGTGATATCCAACCTGTTGGCTCTTTGGTTAACTTAGCTAAAACAGTCAACCAAGCACAGGCCATCTTAACGTTTGTTGATGTCATTTCTGAAAAGACCTTGAATTCTACAGTCACTTTGACTGCCGGAAGAGGACGTGGTAAGTCTGCTGCTTTGGGTATCGCCATTGCTGCTGCAATTTCTCACGGTTACTCTAATATTTTCGTCACTTCTCCATCCCCAGAAAACTTGAAGACATTGTTCGAATTTATCTTTAAAGGTTTCGATGCTCTCGAATACACAGAGCACATGGATTATGATATTATTCAATCCACAAATCCATCCTTCAATAAAGCAGTTGTTAGAGTGGACATCAAGAGAGAACATCGTCAAACAATTCAATATATCTCTCCAAACGATTATCACGTTTTGGGACAAGCTGAATTAGTTATTATTGATGAAGCTGCTGCAATCCCATTGCCAATTGTAAAAAGATTATTAGGTCCTTACTTGGTCTTTATGTCTTCAACAATTAATGGTTACGAAGGTACTGGTAGATCTTTGTCATTGAAATTGATTCAACAGTTACGTACCCAATCGCAACTGACTGGAAGGTCTGATACTGAAATTGTCTCCCGTGATAATAAAACTCATGACTCAGTTCCAACTTCAAGATCTCTCAAAGAAATCGTATTGGACGAGCCAATCAGATATGCTCCTGGTGACCCAGTCGAGAAATGGTTAAACAAGTTACTCTGTTTGGATGTTGGCTCATTGAAAAACTCTAAGTTCTTAACAAAAGGAACTCCTCACCCATCAAAGTGTGAATTGTTCTATGTCAACAGAGACACATTATTCTCGTACCATCCTGTATCAGAATCATTCCTCCAGAAGATGATGTCCTTATACGTTGCATCCCATTACAAGAATTCACCAAATGATCTTCAATTAATGAGTGATGCTCCTGCTCACCAATTATACGTCTTATTGCCTCCTATCGAAGAAGGTGATAACAGAATTCCTGATCCATTATGTGTGATTCAATTGGCATTGGAAGGTGAAATTTCAAAGGAATCTGTTAGAAACTCACTTTCTAGAGGTCAAAGATCAGGTGGAGACTTAATCCCATGGTTGGTTTCTCAACAATTCCAAGACGAAGAGTTTGCTTCATTATCTGGCGGTAGAGTTGTCAGAATCGCAACAAACCCAGAGTATGCCTCCATGGGTTACGGTTCTAGAGCTTTAGAACTTTTGCAAGACTATTTCCAAGGTAAGTTCACAAACATCAATGAATCCAACGATTTGGATGATCACACACTAAAGAGAGTCAGTGATGAGGAATTGGAACATGGATCTCTCAAGGATGAAATCAAATTGAGAGATGCTAAATCATTGCCTCCATTATTATTAAAGCTTTCAGAAAAGGCCCCATACTACTTACATTACTTGGGAGTTTCTTATGGTTTAACTGCTCCTTTGCATAAGTTCTGGAAGAGATCTGGGTTTGTTCCAGTTTATCTCAGACAGACTGCTAATGACTTGACGGGTGAGCATACTATGGTCATGATCAATGTTTTGGAAGGTCGTGAAAACATTTGGTTGAAAGAGTTCTCCAAAGATTTCCACAAGAGATTCTTACAACTTTTGTCATATGAATTCAAGAAGTTCTCTGCTGTGCAGTGTATGAATATTATTGAGGCAATTGAAAGCGGTGAATCTAAATCTACTGCTAAAGAGATCTCGAAGGTTGAACTTGACAATATCTTGTCACCATTTGATTTGAAGAGATTGGACTCGTATGCCAACAACTTGCTTGATTATCATGTCATTGTTGACATGTTACCTTTGATTGCACACTTACACTTTTCGAAAAAGACCGGTTCCGATCTTAGCTTGTCTTCTATTCAATCTGCCATTTTGTTGGCAATTGGTTTACAACATAAGGATATGGATGAAATATCTAAAGAATTGAACTTACCATCTAATCAGTCAATGGCTATGTTTGCCAAAATCATCAGAAAGTTCTCCGGTTTCTTCAGAAAGGTTTTGAGCAAGGCCATTGAAGACACCATGCCAGAATTGAAGGAAGACAACGTTAGAGAAATGGACGGTGAAGAAGTTGAGCATATCGATTATGAGCGTATTGAAAAGGAGTTGGCCAATGATTTGGATGAAGCAGGTGACGAAGCCATTAGGGAATTACGTATGAAGCAAAAGGAATTGATCAATGCTATCAATTTAGACAAGTACACCATTGCTGACGACGCTGACTGGAATGACGCAGAAGATTCTGTGAAGAAAGCAGTGGATAAGAAGGGTGTGGTGAGTGTCAAGAACAAAAATTCCAAGAGGAAAGCTACAGAGAGTGCAGAGGACATCTACCAGCATGAAATGAAAGAAGCTCTGAAGAAACCTAAGAAGGGCAAGGGTAAATCAAAAAGATAGGATATATGTAACTTTATAATGCATTATTTGAAATAGTCTATAATTTGCTGTAACAGCCATGTAACCAATTGAATCAAAGAGGTTCCTTCCGAATTGTTAAAGTCCACATATCCCAATTCAGACCTTTTTTCAGCATCAATCAACCCATTTGCATCCTCATTGATGAATAAATACTTGTGACTATTAGCATATGCTGGCCATACAATTTCGTCAAAGTAATTTGGAGGATCCACCCAAAAGCCTTCAACGGTGTTGTATCCTTTTCTATTTTCACGGCGTGATTTGAGAGTAGCATAGGGAGCATGGAAGAAGAGACGGATATCAAAGATTTCAATGACTTTGGGGTCATGAAACAACATAAAGCCATCTACCAACACGATTTGACGATCTTTGATTGGCTGTACAGGTTCCTTCAACTGATCAATTTCAGCGGCGTCAAGATTGATATCAACACCGAGTTGGATGGATTCCAATTCAGGAATCGTGTTATTCTTCTTTATTGATTTGATATGATCAACAAACTTGGCAAAGTCAATGGCTTCTGGGCAATCCCAATTAAGTTCACCAGTACTTGGGTCTTTTGGGATGTCCTTGTCAGGAAAGTAGAAATCATCTAGATGTACTACTGTACAATTCGAAAGTAATTGTTGTAAAGCTTTCGCTGCAGTAGTTTTGCCCGAGGATGAGGGCCCTCCTAGGGCTATTAAAGTTATACCTTCCATCACATGAATTACAAGATGATGTTACACTCGTTTATTAGCTTGCTTACGTAACA
The DNA here is from genome assembly GCA_030568695.1 of Suhomyces wounanorum. Taxonomy (NCBI): domain Eukaryota; kingdom Fungi; phylum Ascomycota; class Pichiomycetes; order Serinales; family Debaryomycetaceae; genus Suhomyces; species Suhomyces wounanorum. Next base: position 420,411 of record JAJMGL010000014.1, read on the forward strand.
GGATATAATAACATACCCCCTGTGTTTGTAGTTAGCACCCCCTAGCACATCACAAATCACTAAATAGTAATTCACTGGGAAATGTGAGTGAAAACTCCTTCCCATGTGATAAAACTTCTTCTAGATTCTTCGAGTCTGTTAGTAAAAGGGTTCCTTGCATAAAGGTTTGCTCATTACAATTGCCACCCCTCCCCCACTATACACATGCAAGAGTAAGGGAAGTTAAAAGCTTCGCCTTATTAACAACACATTTCTACTACTAGTAACTAGATTCCCAGTTTTTATAGAAACACTTGAATATAGATATGGTATTGGAGATGTGGTACCATTGGGCCAGAATAAATCACTATGGTCATTCCCCACCATCAACTAGGTAGGCAGGTTTAACAAATTTCACACATTAACTGGATTAGGAAGTGATCTGATGGTTAAACACAATAGTATCAATTAACTTAGTTGGAATTTATGGTGATGACCATTGAAAAGTGAAAAAATTCATCGAATGAATTGTTTGATGAAATGTATAGCAATTGCGTCAATTGTTACCAAATCCCAGTCTTACATGCACATCTATCTACGTACTTACATTGAGCTTAACAATGTATGGTATTAGTTCCCCGCCTATGCACATTCAAGGAACCCGTTCTCCGCTTCCACTGGAAACCTTCCCCAAGTGCTTAATCAAGTATATGCTGAATAAATCCGAGATAATTTAATGTTCACAAGATGAACTTCAGATTGACATGATCAAAGACACCCCCTGGGCAGATTGGTATGGCGGAGCAATCGCAATCACAGATCTGAAATTGTTACCTCTTGAAACGATAGCAAGAACATAGGCTCGGTAGGCTTATATTGAACAACACTATTGACTGCGATGTCGGCGAATTGAAGCGGGGAGATTAGGCAAGTTTCATGGATGTTTTTCGCCTGGGAACAAGCAACAATTGGGAAACATATTACTCGGTGGTACTGAATACTGTGTTCGGTCAACACAATAGGGCATTGAATTACATAAGAATTAGAATTTACCTTTAAATAAGGTTTGGAAAGAACATTAAAGGATAGCTGGTTTACTGTGAAGTACAGGCGTCGATTGTAGGTGGGTAATAGTAGTGGATTGTAAGTAGGATATTCTCCGTTGTGTTTACATGGTCGCATGTTTTAAAATACTCCCAACATAACCAATACAGTCGCACATGTTTGTTGGGTACTTTGATTACATTCTGTAAATGGCTCGGGCATAGTAAGAACCCGGGATTGGCAGGGCATGCCCACCAAATAGGGCAACACAGCGACGGCATTCTAGTAGCAGGACGGACTTTAAGTGATACTTACTGGAAGCATTCAGTGATTGCTACTAGACATGCAATTATTATCAGGATGACATTGTGCCCAGCAATATTCGTTAAAATTAACCAAACAGTCCAAAAGCCAACATTGGCACAACAGTGGCTTTTGGGCCATCATTTAATAGAAAGCGGAATATTCAACAATACATAAATAATTATTCGAGCCAATTTTAGCCAGGATTTAGACACGTCAGATATGTGTATATGTTGATGGACTATCGAAAGCTATTTCCCATAACTCCAGGCTAGTACTGGAAGCTTTGACCTCAAAACTCGAGACCTGTGCTAGATGGCCCGAAATTTCGAAGCATTGGCGCTGGCAAAGGATCACACCATTTGGATAAGTACATGCGCATTAACGATTACTGGGCATTTCAAAACAGAGAATTGCAATCATGAAGGAAGTGCTACTACATGGGAAATCACAGATCAACACTCAAGAAACTCAGCTCACTTGGCAGTGGTATTGGTTGCCACAGTGGTTCAATCCAAATTCATGATTCCATTTGTTTCGAATTAGCCTAACTTCGACAAATCCCATACCTCACTTGCGGCCAAAGAAATATCTTGTCAAGTTTTGGAGGTGCCACCGAACTAGGATCAACGAAACACATTTCTGACAAGCACCAAAGATTTTAGGTAAACACCACCGATCTACATCTCTAACAGGTTGTTTATTAATGGAATTTCCTTGCAATTCTTGAGGCCAAGTAGTTTTTATCTACACATAAATGGATCTTTCTTACCAAAAGATGCCACCGAAAGACCACCCCAAACCCACATTTCATTAGGTGGCCTGAACCATTGTAAGGAAGGACTAGTAGCAGAGTATCAGCAACATGACTAGCAGTGCTCCTTCTAGATTATCAGCTGTAGCAAAACTCCTAGAGCCGCAATACCTCTACTGGTATTCGCGCCCACCCCCTCCGCACTGGTCCAAACACCGAGCACTACAAACAACCTAAATTTAAACTACATTCCGTAATTACACACTAGAATACGAAAATCAACCGTAGTTCTATTTTTTTAGTAGAGCCCAACACAAACGTCGTGGGAGGGCCTAGCCCACTTGGTGGGCATGGGGTAGAGTCAATTGCAAGATGCCGCACATGTGGTAAGAATTACGTTCCCAGCAATGCGTAATTGTTTATGATTAACCACCTGTGCCAGAAATCATTCATCATTCCACCTAACCACAGGAATAGAGGGAGGAATGCGGACTTCCACAAGGCTGCCCTATGCACAACACTGAAACTGCCTCTGGTCGTAACGGGGCTTCATACGGCGTGGGTATAGTGCATTATACTGTTCCTAACAGTGAAAAAATAATAGGCCCTGATCTCACCTTCCCAGGGGGAGTGAATGCCCTCTCAACAATTGGCATCCGCAGGCGTCGACTTCCTGACACTCTATTCCTTTTGCAGTAATTCTGTATCTACCATGAATGACGGATAGGGAGGAAGGGATGGTGATGGTACATGGGGCATCCCTCGGCAGACTCCTGCAAATCATGGCACCAGCTGGACCATGATCTGCACAACCGTCTCTTGTTTGGAGTGGCCAACACCGATGTACACATAAACACACCAGCGGACCAGCACCGTGGGATCACCCTCGTAAACTGGGAACCTCTCCAGTTGAACACATATGGGCTCACTCCTGGTATCAACTATTACCCAATGTGGACAGCTCCATCTATGCCTAAAACGGCTAATGCACAGGTGCGTGGCGCATAACCTAACATTGCCTAATTAGGAAGTGTTCACTACGATCGGAGATTGTGTTTGTCTCTCCAGTGATGCGACGTTAGTAGGATTTTGGGACACAAGTATCACCCGAAACTGCCTTCTAATATAAATAATAACGATCGGCACATTTGCCAGTCTACTTCCAGTCCAACCCCCTTTTCCCCGGTACTACTAGGGCATCTCACATCTCAAGTTCCTGTTTTGATCTCACTCTGGTCCAAGTGATTCACCTCCTGTCCTTCGTTTATGTTTGAGGAAGAGCACCTGTCCACCGTTTCTTATGTCCAAGATATCCAACTTGTTGTCTGTAATCAATCTCATGAACGACAAACCAGTAAAAGACCTGGAAATGTCGTCACCTGCCACTCAACCCAAAACATTCAGCAACCCTGAATATTTGACCAACGGATCCAGGACCGGCGCTGTTTCACCGGTACTGGAGCCTAAACAGCCCAACTCCGAGGTGGAAATTCGTACCTCCAAGCATTCACCCACAAACAAAGAATTCCTTGATACTCTCAAAACCTTCAACATCGACCGTCCTCGCTACAAGCACTACGGTTACCAGTCGCTGATGTCATCTCAACAACTCGATAAGATTGTCAATGAAGCCAAAAAATCCACCACTCCTCCAAGCTCCAACAGACTCATCATTGATGAAAAAATATCTGAGATTCTTGGAATTCCTCCTCAAATTGTAGACGAGGAAGAGTTCTGGCCCTACAATGTGGAAACCTTGAATGACATCCTCAAATACAAGATCGAGCAAGAAAAGACCCGTCAAGAACAGATAAAGAACGAGTTTGGCACCACTGCCATTGAGCTCTTGAAAGTGGCCAAGTCTATGAACATTAATGGCGACTTGATCCCCCTCCTCTTTGTGTCCCCTTCTTTTACCATCAACGACTTGAAGGATACCATTTTGAGATTACGCAAAGATCCCGAGGATCTTATCCATGACATATTAAAGCAAAATAGAGAGGCTCCTACCGAGATTTCGAAAACAACACCTCCAGTTCCCCCTAAGAGAAAGTTTTCTGATACCCAACTACCATCTTTCTCGGAAACTGCTGAAAGCATCAAGCACATCATTTCTCCATTGCGTTCCCCTAACAAGCTGCCAGTTTCTAGCCACCGTCGAGTGGTATCTGAAGGGAGTGATGCCGCCAACCGTTCCACCTCTACCACTTCACCTCCTACATACCAACTTCCATTACCACCATCCAGTCACCCTCCACAACACCATCTGCAACAGCACCTGCCTCAACTCGGACCACAACCAGTGGTTTATCCTGTTTACTATAGCCCCGGTCCTAGTCAACCAGGAAGTGCCGGCTCATACCCCCACCAAATGCCCCCACCAAGCCAACCTCAATCTCAATCGCAACCACAATCTCAACCACAAGCTCAAGAATCAAAATCATTAGGTTCCCCATATTTGCAGAAATACCCCAACTCGGTAGTTTATGATGGTGCACATGCACCACCTCCTTCTGGTGGTCAGTATGGTGCCGGAGGCTCCGCATATGTATCACAGCCTCAATACCAGTACTACGTACCTTCTTCAAACTCCCCTGGCGGGCCACCATCCCAGTACGTGGTACAGGTACCTCCTGCTGTTGGAATGGTGCCTCAACATCATACCCTGGTTCCTCAACATCAGTTTGCTACCGACACTCTGTCCAGATCATCACCTCATGAGGACACCAGCCCCTTCAAGAAGCAGAAGTCGGCCACCAAAACTAATAACATCAATTTCATGATTTCCACCCCTAAGAACCCCCCTGCACGCAAGTACAACAACCCTCACAAGGACAAATAATTCAATTCACTTGTATATTACTTTTGGAGTTATAATTATAGAACATATCACCTAAATTATCACCTGTAGACTCTCGGGCCAAGATCCAAGGAGATGAGCAATACGAGCATATGATAATGTTCTACGCTACAGATTTCAAACCCAACAATTACACCCAAAGAATACCGCGAGGTTTGGGCGATTTTACCATGTTTTCAAGTGTCTTACACCCAAAACGTCTTTTGCCAGATCCTCCTGATGATTCAAGTAAAAATAGGGCAAATGCTTGACACGGAGATGGTCTGGCTAAGGGATTCCCACAACAGGAAATGTTTGTTAACGCCATAATTTGAAGCCTACTTTCCGAAACCCTACAAACGGCTCATTCCACATGGTGTTGCCATTACATTGCCGATGCTAGCATCCACCAAATATTCCATTTCACTAACTATTCCATGGCTACCATTTTCACATGCATGCAGCGATAGCTGCAAAAGGGACATTTCCCCATTAGTCGTTGCGACCCAGAACTTTGCCTATTTAGGAAATGTGATGACCCGTTGACTATGCATGGTTGACCGATTGTTCAAATGTGTCTATTATGCGGTTAATCCTGCTAGGTGGATTCGAACAATTCAGGAAGGTTTTAGAACGTATGAAGTCAACAGAGGCTCATCAAAGCTTATTTGAAATATTTTGTCGAATGATAATTCACCTCGCTTGGGATACCGGTCGATTCGCTTAGTACTACAGACTTAAGATTGCCAGTGGGCTGTCAAGTGGTCCAGGTATTCCGGTTATATTGGTCCACTATTTGCCATACAATTGCTAGTCTTTAGTGCCTGTGATATAGCCTTAAAAGGGCCATGTTTCCAGAAAGGGACGATTCTAAGAATTGGTGGTATAGCTAATTTTGTTTGTAATTCAACACCAGCACCGCATCCTCGGTTAAGAAGTACACCATGCACCATGCAAGATACTTGATGTACAAGACCTTATTACTGGTGGCAGATGTGTTGCAGTGTATGCACATTTGCAATAAAAAATTGCATATCGCTCCGGTAATTTCGGGTATAGACTTGCATGTCCAGAAAGTACTTTGAAGGAGAGTGCAAGCACTCTGATCATCGTAAGAGAACCGAGGTTTTCTTTTTCGACCAGCCGATCACCCTATTTCTGGGCTGGCCACTGACACATTGTAATTTCGTTTTGCATGGATTTACAAGCTAGACTCCCCTCCTTTCAATCTTACACGTTGTAACTATTGCAGTGCCTCGTGTATAGTTTTCCTGTTGGCAAAGATATGACAAAAGATTTTTCCTAGTAAATTTTAAGCCTTTAAAACCTCTTTGTTCATAATCACTTAATAAGGTTTTGGTGGATTTAAGGTATTATTAATGTGTCAATTTTCAGATCAACCTAAGATGCTATCTGAATAGTCTTACATGTATTAACACAGGAGGTCTGGTCAAACAAATCGAAGGCCATGAACTGCGTATATTTCTCACACGATTCTAAGCACAGTACTGTAGACTTAGGTACATTTCGCTCATCTCGCTAGCAATTTTCAAAGTGCACATGATTCTTTCACCTGTAAAACTCCCTGTACCACTCCTTATTTTCAACACTTGATCACATGTTGGCATTCTGGATCGTAGGCATATGAAAATTTCAAGTTACAGAATCTACAATATTGGGAAGAGTTCCACTCTGAAGACATCATCATTTGGATGGCTCGGTCTTCTGTACATGCTGAAATAATAATGAACTTCAATTTCTGTAACTATCCGTAGGATTTCTACTTGATGAAATGGAACCTGTTTAAGCTCCCCTTCAATAATCAGATCGGGGTAGTTGGTTTCAAACATATTAAGGAAGCATAGAATTTCCCTTTTGGCCCCAAATCAGATGTTGTTCATTTAGATACATTAATCTTATTAAGTTTAAATTCTGATTATGATAAATCAGTTATGGTCCGACTATAAATCAAGAAAGAAAGAAAACCCCTGATTTTAAATGTTTAACAGCAACATGATCCTGTTTCAGAAAACACCCCTGTTACACTACCCGTTGAATATACCTTGAAGCTCAAAAGTTGCTAATAATACAAAGCAAATGCACCCGTTAAGAATCTAATAAGCGGTTACCTAAATTGTTAACGATACAATCGTCTATGGATGACAAACTCCACCATCAATTGTTACATCAGCGCACATTTGAAATGGGACCCTTTTGATATATCTGTTGCAGCATGCAGGAATAACATCTCATGTATAACTGACCACCATTTTTATTGCAACATCTGATGTGGTGGTAACAATTCTCGTATTAGATCTGCAATTGCGATATGCTCGATTTCTCTATAGCAAATGAGTTCAGAACTTTGGAAATGCTTCGAAATTTTGCTCTCGAATTTTCAATGCCCAATTGCGATGTGTTCCCCACCTATGATGAACCCACACTTTAGTCCTTGATCTTTTTGATCCGAGATCTAGTCTAAAGTTAAAATAAAGCCATATTATAATTCCGCACAAGCTTGTATTATGTCTGCAATTTGTCAACGGATGATGGAACCTCACAAGACACCATACCTTTATGAGTAGCATGCACGTACCACAGATTTATTTTTCGGGCTTCGAATTCGGGTAACCATGATATTTCTGGATATTTCTTGGTATTAGCTCTGATGACAGATAACCATGGTGGGTGCTGTGCTAGTTTGGAAATTACTTGCTACTAGGTACTATAGCGGATAATGACTAATAGAGCAGAAAATTGAATACTTCATTGCCTTATCCTTTAATCACCTTGTCAGCCATGATAGAGTTATTCTTGTGCCTAGATGACTAATCAATAATCGTTTAAACCCAACGGTCCTAACACTTGTTCCCCGAGGGCCACGACATGTATGTGACTATTCTCCTTTAGCAAGATGCAGAAGAGATAACTGTTGACTAAGTCGAATATTCTGTTCAAAGTAGAACAAGATATGACCCGGTCATTGACCTCTAATCTTCAACAGCGAGAATCTGAAGTGATAACCGAGACTCCAGAGCCAAGCTCGCCGAACATCTCGAATGGCCCTTCTGAGCCACCTTTCACCATTTTCACCCTGGTAGAAAGAATCACCTTGATGCTAATCTTGTCTCTATTGGGATTCTGCTGTTCTATCTCCAGTCCCATCTACTTTCCTGCTTTGCCTACGCTATCAACCTACTTCCATGCGTCGGAATCCACAATTAATATCTCCGTGGTGGTGTACCTTTTGTTTCAGGGTCTCATGCCCACTATAGTGGGAAACTTGGCCGACTTGCTAGGTATCAGACCTATCCTCATAAGTTGCGTTCTAGTGTTCTCCGCTTCATGCATTGCTCTTTCTCAAACCAAGGTTTATTGGCTATTTGCCGTTTTAAGATGTATCCAGGCAGGTGCAATTTCTCCAGTGATTGCAGTTAGTGGTGGAGTTTCTGGAGATGTCTGCACGGCAAAAAACAGGGGTAGTTTTATTGGTACCATTTCCGGAATTCAGTTGGTTGGGAATGGGTTTGGTGGGCTTGTTGGTGCTGCACTTATTTATGGGTTCAACACTTGGAGGTCTATCTTTATCTTCTTAGCATGTTCAGGCGGGTTTGCACTGATTATGGCGGTACTTTTGTTACCTGAAACGTCCAGACAGGTGGTGGGTAATGGATCTATTGTACCCAAAAATTGGGTTTATCGGCTGTTGTTTATGGTATTTCCTCATTTCAAGAAGCAACTTAATAATGATTATTCCACCTTGCATCCATCCCAGCCATTCGATATTTTGACTCCTTTGAAGATTGTGATCAAACCTAAGGTCATATGTACGCTTTTGCCCTCAGGAGTACATTACGCTGCTTGGACCATGACCTTGACCTCTCTCGCTTCCGAATTGGAAACTCGGTACAAGTATTCCGTGATACATGTTGGCATGATTTTTTTACCTCAAGGTATAGCCTGCTTTACATCGTCCTTGATCACTGGCAGAGTACTAAATTACTACTACAAAATCCGTCGTGCCCAATACGATGAAAAGTACATCCACCTAAATCCACTGGAAAAGCCTGAATTTAATATCATAAGAACGAGGCTTGATATTTGTCTTGTACCGACGGTGCTCATGGTGATTGGGTTAGTGATCTTCGGGTGGTGTTTACAATATCGACAAGCGGCCATCTCCATCATCGTTTCTTCGAGCTTCATTTCTTTTTCTTGTGTATGTATGATCGCTTGCACCACTACGATGTTGGTGGACTTATTTCCCGGTCAGAGCACTTCGTCAATTAGTTGTTTGAACTTAGTTCGATGCTGGTTGGCTGCACTTGGAGCTGGTGTTCTTGACAACATGATCCAGGCAATGGGGCTAGGGGGTTGCTACACTTTGGTGGCTGGCTTTTGTATCTTGACAGACTGCTTGCTCATTGCTTTATTATTCAAGCGCCAGGCGTCACCGGTAGAGCTTGTGAGCGTTGAATTGACGGCCAAGGAGGAAAAGGATACCAATGATCACTAAAAAGACAGCCGAAGAGAAATCCATGATCCGGTAAAATATGCCACACCACTATTTCCGTAAATAGTGATAATTATTCGGAAAGAATAGCAAAGGCTGCTTGTGAAATTCTATTCGGATTGTTTACCTTGCTTCTTGGGGCTCTTTCATCATACAATGTTGTCGCTTACAGCGGAGTCTCGCTAAAACAAGAAGAGGCTCACTTCGCAAGGCGATCGACGCCCGCATAATGTTTTTCCACAATTCACTATCACCAAATATGGATGCGATCTATATACACGACAGATTGGATACATTATTGTGTTCTAGCAAGCTTTGCGTGGAAACACTTCAATAGAACCCTACGCTAAATTCACATATGGGTGGTTGGGATGCAGAACCCGATACAGTACCCGATACACCCACATAGATCCTCAAGAATCGATCTCAAAAATGGCCAAGTGATGGCCACAACTTAATTTTCTCATGCTTAAACGACAATCACTTGGTACTCTGGACATTCAGAAGCTATAGCCGTAGAGCAAGAATCCTCCGTTTGTTTTAACCACCTCACAGCTACAGCTACCTCATCTCCAATTACCTTACCATTTATAGAATACGCCTCGCGTTACTTCTCAACTGCATAATATACAATAACCCTCGAAACATAAGCAGGCGTTTTTTTCCGCTTTGGGTGCAAAACCTTGGCTGCGAACAATGCTCCTTATAGCCAACAATAAGAAATCGAAGGGATCAATCGGTCTAATAGAATTACTGTCCAATGGCCCAGAATGAATAAAAGCTGCACTATTCGTCGTCCAGTTGCATAACCCTAGTTCCTTTCACTCCCGTTATCATGAAAAATACTAGAGTGATTACTCCCCCTAACAAGCGTTGGTCTATTGTGGAGCTGGGTCTGGGCCCTTCAGTGGCTGTTGGCCTACCCTATGAGAAGCACATTGAAACCTCCAATGTGTACATGAAGGACTTTGAGGAAATGTTGGACTCCAACAGTGCCAGTTCCACCTTCTCCTCTAGGGAGCTAGAAGTCTCCTTACCCTACTCTATTCTCACCAACACAGAGAAATATTTCATGGTGGCTCTCTTGAGTGCTTCAGGTATATGGTCCACCCTTTCCACATCCATCTACTTTCCTGCATTGCCTGAAATTGCAGAGCAGTTCAAAGTCACAAACGATCAAGTAAACTTGTCGGTGGTGGCATACTTGCTCTTTCAGGGAGTATGTCCTACCTTGGTGGCTTCCTTGTCCGACAGATTTGGCAGACGTCCTTGTGTCATCGGATGTCTCCTTGCTTTCGGTGTGGTATGTGTGGGCATTTCTCAAACTAATGTATACTGGTTGTTGGCAGTGTTGAGATGCTTGCAGGCCGGTGCTATCGCCTCGTTGGTGTCGGTATCGTCGGGGGTCATTGGTGATATGGTCACCTCCGAGAAAAGAGGCAAGTTCGTGGGGTTGGTATCGGGATTCCAGCTCTTGGCCCAAGGTTTTGGTGCTCTCTTGGGTGCTGGCCTCTTGACCCGCTGGGGTTGGAGAGGAATCTTCATTTTTCTTGCTATTGGAAGTGGCACTGTGGCCTTGGTGGCCGTTTTCACCCTACCAGAGACAAACCGTTCAATTGTCGGTAACATGTCCATCCCCCCACACCGCATATGGAATATCCTGCCAGTGTTGGCTCTTCCTAACGTCAAGTCCAGAATGTCAAGTGATTGGGAAACAAAGACACCTACCATTCCCATCAATGTGTTTGGCTCCTGGAAAATCATTGCTAAAAAGGAAGTTTTCTTTGCCTTGTTGCCAGGAAGCTTCCAATTCGCTACCTGGACCATGTCGTTGACCACTATATCGACAAACCTTCAGACAGACTACGGATATACCATCATGCATGTAGGCTGGTGCTACTTGTCTCCAGGATTGGGCACTTTGGTTGGTGCTATTGTGACTGGCCGTATCCTTGATAAGCTCTACCACCACCGCAAATCACAATATGACTACAAATATACCCACTTACCAGAACATCAACGTCCAGAATTCGACATCTTGCGGGCCAGACTCGACTTCGCTATTTTCCCTACGTTGCTTTTGATCATTGCTTCGGTGGTTTTTGGATGGTGTCTTGAAAAGCGTACCCACGTTGCCCCCATCTTGATATCATTATTCTTTATCTCGTTGTGTGCTGTATCTTTCTTGAGTGCTTCTACCACCTTGCTTATCGATATGTATCCCACACAAGGCTCATCTGCCACCAGTTGCATGAACTTGCTGAGATGTTGGGTGGCAGCAATCGGTGTAGGAGTGCTTCAAAAGATGGTCGATGCATTGGGAGTAGGTGGAACTTACACTTTGATGTCAGTTTTTTGCCTTCTTAGCGGGTTATCATTGGTTGTTATCGTCAAAATGAAAAAATAGACCAGTCCTTGCCAGCTTTGACGAAGTCTGGTGGACTGGTCTAACTCCCTGGAGGAGTTACATATGTCTATCGATGCGTATATAATGAGGAAATAAGAACTATATAATACCCAAAACTAGTCTTATAAGCAAAGAATTACAAAGCCAGAATATATAAATCTATTGAGAAGCACACTGGACACCTGGACCACCTTGGCCACCCTCTTCATCGTCAGAGTCGTAAGCATCACGTCTGTTGGTGGACTGGTGCTTGTATGGGTCGATGTCAACCAATTCAACCTCATCGACTTCGACGCCCTTTGGAATGTTGACCTTGGTTCTTGGAGGCAAGATAGATTCCAACAACTTCAATTTCTCCTCGTCCGCAAAGTGGTTTTCTGGGAACTTGACGGTGAACTTGACGAAAAGGTTACCCTTACCGCCTTGTCTATAAACTGGCATACCTTGGTTCTCGATCACCTTGGTGGCACCTGGAGAGATGACCTCACCTGGGAGGATATCGACCTTGATGTAGTCACCAGAAACGTGCTTGAAAGCGATTTCTCCACCGGCGAGAGCGGTCAACAAATCAACATCAGCCTCGTAGAACAAGTCATTACCTTTTCTGTTGAATTGGTCGTGAGGTTTCTCATCAACGACAAACACAACGTCACCTGGGGTGATGCCTGGTTCTTGGTCACCCTCGCCACTGAAAACAATTCTTTGACCGTCTTTCATACCAGGATCGATGTGGACTTGCAAGATCTTACGCTCGGTTTGGGTCTTCTTACCCTTACAGGTGGTACACCTGTCCTTTGCATCACAGATGTCACCGGAACCTTGACAGGTTTCACAGACAGTTTGGAATCTTTGGATCATAGGACCCATTTGTCTGGTAACAAATCTCATACCGTTTCCGTTACAAGAAGAACACTTCTTGACCTTACCTTCTTTTCCACCTAAACCATTGCAACCTTTACACAAAATGGTCTTGTTGAGGGCCAACTTGGCAACACGACCCTTGTACAACTCTTCCAAGGTACATGATATGGAGTGCTTGATGTCCTTACCTCTAGTTGGACGTTGGGGGCCACCGCCACCCATTCCTCCGAAGCCTCCTCCAAAGAACTGCGAGAAGATATCTTCAGCACCCATACCGCCCATACCTCCTTGGCCAGACAATCCTTCTTCACCGTAGTTGTCGTAGACTTCTCTCTTCTGCTCGTCGGATAAGATTTCGTAAGCGTGGGAAATCTCCTTGAACTTTTCAGCAGCTTCGGGTGATGGGTTCTTATCAGGGTGGTACTTCAAAGCAGCCTTTCTATAAGCCTTCTTTAATTCGTTGTCTCCAGCAGATGGAGAAACGCCCAAAGCGTCGTAAAATTTGGTATCCTTCACCATATTGTATAGATAACAGGTCTGTTAGGTGTTAGTTTCCAGAAGTAACGGTGATTTATAACAAGATCTTTTTTTTTCCTTAAGGCTTCGTTGAAATTCTTTGACCTTCTAACGCACGTGAGCCGCGCGCATGTGAGGTAACTTCGAAGCCCACTATAAACTAACGAGATAACCAACCAGTTCCTTGTGGTAATGGTGTTCTATGTAGGTCTAGATGATAAAGAGGTTAACCCACATGCTCGACAACTTCACTGATAAGCTTGCCATTCTTGATGGTGTGCTTGAACTGCTCAGGAACAGCCAACTCAGCGTAGTCGTCGTCTTGTGGCACGTTGATGTTTAATGCAGTAGTGCTACTGGTGAAGATTTGGGAATCGGCCTCCACACTCTCCTTCGAAAGGTAGATGCTACCTTCATCGGACTTGTCAATGCTGATCATTGGCACCACACCGGTGACTTGCAAGCCAAACTTGAACGATTTGATGATATCAACACCAGAGATCAAAGAGTCAACCACAACTCCAGTGTTCTTGGTCTCGGAAATAGAAATAGCATTTGCTTTGCCTTTGATTTGGATGGTGACACCTTGACAGTTACCAATGTAGATGGACTGGTGCATTTCCGCCTCGATCACGAGGGGGGTGGTGCCAGAAATATCCGCCTCGGTGAAGTTTTCGATGATCCACTTGGTGCCATCAACCAAGGTTTTGTTAGCGGGCTTCTTCTTTGGTGGCTCCTTGGAAGACAAACTGGATGGTTTCTTTGGTGGGGAAGGCTTCTTTGCAGCGGGAACAGTGGATTGATTTCTCAATGCTGGATTCTTGTGGGTCATTTCCGATTTGTCCACTTTTTTGAGTCCAGAAGTGATGTTCTCACCTTTGTTCAAGTCGGCAAACACTGCATTCATTCCACCTTCGGGTTTGGACGATTCTTCGAAAAGATTGGCTGGTGGTGGAGGTGGGGGTGGGG